>CM031952.1:10853008-10900508 GCA_018749465.1 Paracanthobrama guichenoti | reverse complement strand
GGATGGTCAAATAAATATGTAGGCTCCATATTTTTCATTGACATCAAAGGTCAAACTCACCTTTGGTGCACGTTCATCCGCATTGACTTGTGCTTTCCATCTAACACTCCTGGAGGGCTTCCAGTCATCTACTTTTCCCTGATGGAAGCACAAAGTACTTCTGTGATTTAAGAGCGTTTCCCTGCAGTCCTTTTATAACGTTTCCTTCTCTTCCTCCTCACTGCCGCCAGCAGCATCCTTGATGACCAGCAGGGCGGTGACAGATGGTTGCCCTCTTGGTCAGTTCCCTTGCGGGAACATGAGTGTGTGTTTGCCGCAGGTCCTTCAGTGTAACGGCCACAGGGACTGCAAGAACGGAGCAGATGAGGAACACTGTGGTGAGGACACATTTATCTCTCTTTTGCACTTTGCCGACTGCACAAAATTTAGTAGATGCACTTAAAGCTGTTCTCAAAAGCATTTCATCCATTTAAAGTGCCTCTATTATGCTTTTTTAAAGGCTTTTAATTTTTTCTGACGTCTTCTACAACAGGTTTACATGCATCAAAGGTCAAAAAAAGGATTTCTCATTGCACATCACCACATTTTTCAATGATGCTCAAACGACTTGTCGGATGAATCAGTCGAGCAGCATCTGCTTACAAACCCGGAGGCTGCATTTTCAGGACCACATTTCTAGGACCGCAGTTCTAGGACCCTAGCAACGATTTAGTTGTTTAATTGATATATTGTCCCAACCAACCCCTAGCCCTAAACCTACCCATTGGTAACCCTGTTGAAATATTTAAACTAACTGCTGTTTTTTGTTAAATAAGGTGGAACATTTTTGAATCAGCTCTCCTCTGTTGGAGTACAGTTGGCTAGATGGGTCCTAGAAATGCAATCCTGAAACTGCAGCAGTCCTAAAAGTGCAAAAGTGCATTACAGGCAGGTAATATTGAACCAGTGTCCTCCTTTCCGTGAGCTACTCTGCTCTGATTGGTCAGACGGCCCAGTCTGTTGTGATTGGTCCACCGTGTACAGCCCCTCACCATAACTGAACTTCAGCTACGGAGGCTTCCTAAAGCTCAGCGATTGCACACACTGTAAAAACAGCGATGATTTGAGCTTCCGATGATGAAACATTGAAGAACTAGTTATTCAACCCGAACCTCCATCACAAGGACGACTCGAGCAGGACGTTTCTCAGTGATGCGCTACTCATTTTGAGGTTCATTATGAGATGTTGCAGCTGTCATTCCTCACCATCAGCGTTAACAAGTGTGTGTCCATCAACTAACCCGTGTGTGTTTCTGATTTACTGCGGCGCACATGCGGGAACCGTATCAATAACAGCGCATACGTTAGCCCAGCGCTAACGTGAATGACTGATGGAACATGAACAAATATTGCTCCATCCTTTATCTTCACTCACAGTAGTAAGAACGACAGAGACGATCTGCATTAATACACACAGTTTTAGGTAATAGTGGCCACGGCTGATGAGCAGAAGTATTTCAGTAAGACAGTCATAACGCGAGTTAGCCGGAAACTTACACAATATCAAACCAAGCTGCAACCTCCCGCGGTCTCTCTCTCATCCAACACAGAAGTGACTTAAACTGCAGTTCATGGACTGGCCACTAGAGCCCGGCTCCAGAAGGGAGTCAGATCTGTATCTCCCTCATGTTAAAATGCCCAACTTTACAGCAGAAAAACACGTTTACAGTCTGGTACAAAAAGTGGTTTTGGTCTATACGGCTAATTTTCCCTTCATGACAACTGTGAGGAGGATGGACTGTTTTAGAACTCATCCGTTTAAATTATATTAAGCCTTAAAGTTCTGCATAATTAAGGGGCGTGGCCACTTGAGTGACAGGTGGATTGCTGCTATGGTCTAGCTAGGTGGGCGTGGTTTCAGCAGCCAGGCACCTCAGCTCCACCCACGTCCCGCCTCTTTGCCCATTTTTGGTTATCCGGGAGTGACGCACGGTGACAAGATGGTGACGACTGTTAAAACAAACCTACGGGTGATGTCACAGACACTATTTTTTATTACAGTCTGTCAAAACTACGTATTTTGAACACCCGGTAGAAAATATATACATCAATAATTATTCATACAGGTTGTGATTCTGAGGAGCTGGTCCAGATAAACTGGTACTGACCCATCTTTCATGAGATAGCTTTTTGCGAATCCAAGATTTGAGACGCAGTCGTCAGTAAAGTGACGCTTGACGTTGTTCGCGGGCGGATGATGTACAACATAGGCGGCGGGCATTATGCAAATGTCTTTTCTAGTGATGTAGAACCGGATTCGAACTACAAACGACTCGTTTAGGCAGTTCAGAGTCGTTTCTTTCTTTTGGGAGATATTAACTTTATTTATCGTGCACTTTTGACTTTACAACTTTGCAAAACATTTACAAGCTATATTACACACTGCATGAAAGGCAATATTTGAAAAACCACAATAGGGGCACATTAAAATAGACAGAAAATGAAATTTTACATTACCGTGGATTCCACTTTGAATGACATTAGGAGCTGATGTTTATTCAACATTGATGTAATCAGGTTTTCTAGGTCATCTTTAAAGTGTCATCTTTATATTTTTGCTTGTTTTTATCTTTCTGCAGGGGACAACAGCGGATGGGCGGATATTTTTGATCGCACCATAAAAAAGACAGAGCCACAGGACCTTCCTAACGACTGCTGTATGTGTCCCGGTCTTGATCTGATTTCCTTTGGAAGAGATAAAGGATTACATAGATTAGCATAAGTGATGTTATCTTGGGGTTTGTCCAAAAAAACAAAAAACAGTCCAAAATGCTGCTGCAGTTTCTTGTGAGGGCCAGACTCAGATTTTGCTAATCTTTTTCTCTGAGTTTATTTGATAAATTTACAACCTTAGCCTTAATCCAGAAATCCTATAGGCTGCGTTTCGCTGTAATGAGCCGTAAATCTGTGTGAGTTTTACGATCTTGTAGAAGCACTCGGTTGGAGATTTAGTCTGTTGGCCTTGAAATTTTTGTAGTTACCAAGAGTTTCATAAAGACCTGAAAAATGGGGGAAACGGGAACACTATACACTTTTATGAATATGGACCATGGATATTAATTTGGTGACATTTGCCCAGTAATCGGTCCCAGAACTGATTTGCTGAATGTAAGTAAGTGGGCATGAACCATAGTACACTGTAAAAAAAAGATGTAAAAAATGTACTGAAGAAAATTACCAGGATATTATCCAGTAATTTTACAGACATTTCCGTTAACCCTAAAACACAATGCAATGAAGTTCAAAATACAGGTAAAAGCAAATAAATACAGAAAATTCCATCAGATTACTACAGTACATTGTGCCATATTTTGATGGATTTTTGAGTGTAGAATTACTGCTCACTGCTTCTGAATTTGCTGACAGCTCTGGTTAGCAGATGTTTGGTCTTAAGGTTGTCATTTTAGCCATACTTTTTCTTTTCTTATTTTTTCCCTAAAATTGATTTTTGAAGCAATTGTCTTACATATTTGTTAAATGATCACATGAGTAGTGTCACTCATACAGTGTAACTAGATAATATTTATGGCATTTTTATGCATTCCTTCCATCTTCCGTCTTATTAAAACATTAATAGTTATATTACTAACAGTAATAATTGTATAACCAATGTAAAATGCTATACAAACTGCATATCTTGTAGGGGTCCTGTTATGCTTTTGGAAACACTTTAGATTAGTGAAGCATGCATATTAATAGGATATTGGCTGTTTATTAGTATTTATAGAGCACATATTAATGCCTTATTCTGCATTACCCTATTCTACATCCCTTAAAGGGATCGTTCACCCAAAAATGCAAAAATGCAAATTAGCCCATGATTTACTCGCCCTCAAGCCTTCCTATGTATGTATGACATTCTTTCAGATGAACACAATCTGAGTTATATCAAAAATGTCCTGACTCTTCCAAGCTTTATAATGGCAGTGACTGTTAAGATCTATCCATCATAAAAGTGCATCTCTATCCATCATAAAAGTGCATCCATCCGTCATAAAAAAAGTGCATCCATCCATCATATAAAGTGCATCCATCCATCATAAAAGTGCATCATCCATCATAAAGTGCATCTATCATCATAAAAGTGCATCCATCCATAAAAGTGCATCTATCCATCATAAAAGTGCATCTATCCATCTATCCATATAAAAGAGCATCCATCCATCCATCATAAAAAGTGCATCCATCCATCATCAAAAAGTGCATCCATCCATCCATCATAAAAGTGCATCCATCCATCATAAAAGTGCATCCATCCATCATAAAAGTGCATCTATGCATCATAAAAAGTGCATCCATCATAAAAATGCATCCATCCATCATAAAAGTGCATCTATCCATCATAAAAGTGCATCCATCCATCATAAAAGTGCATCCATCCATCATAAATCAGTGCATCTATCCATCATAAAAGTGCATGCATCATCCATCATAAAAGTGCATCTGTCCATCCATCATCCATCATAAAAATGCATCCATCCATCATAAAAGTGCATCTATCCATCATAAAAGTGCATCCATCCATCATAAAAGTGCATCTATCCATCATAAAAGTGCATCTATCCATCATAAAAGTGCATCCATCCATCATCCATCATAAAAATGCATCTATCCATCATAAAAGTGCATCCATCCATCATAAAAAAGTCCATCCATCCCATCATAAAAGTGCATCTATCCATCATAAAAGTGCATCCATCCATCATAAAAGTGCATCCATCCATCATGCATCCATCCATCATAAAGTGCATCTATCCATCATAAAAGTGCATCTGTCCATCATCCAAAAAGTGCATCTATCCATCATAAAGTGCATCTGTCCATCCATCAAAAGTGCATCTATCATCATATCCAAATAAAAGTGCATCTATCATCCATCCATCATAAAGTGCATCCATCCGCATCAGTGCATCCATCCATCATAAAAGTGCATCCATCCGTCAGTGCATCCATCCATCATAAAAGTGCATCTATCCATCATAAAAATGCATCCATCCATCATAAAAGTGCATCTATCCATCATAAAAGTGCACCTATCCATCATAAAACTGCATCCATCCATCATAAAAGTGCATCTATCCATCATAAAATAAAAGTGCATCCATCCATCATAAAAGTGCATCCATCCATCATCTATCCATCATAAAGTGCATCCATCCATCATAAAAGTGCATCCATCCGTCAGTGCATCCATCCATCATAAAAGTGCATCTATCCATCATAAAAGTGCATCTATCCATCATAAAAGTGCATCTATCCATCATAAAAGCATCCATCATCATGTGCATCATCATCCATCCATCATAAAAGTGCATCTATCCATCATAAAAGTGCATCCATCCATCATAAAGTGCATCTGTCCATCATAAAAGTGCATCTGTCCATCATAAAAGTGCATCTATCCATCATAAAAGTGCATCTATCCATCATAAAAGTGCATCCATCCATCATAAAAGTGCATCCATCCATCATCCATCCATCATAAAAGTGCATCTGTCCATCATAAAAGTGCATCTGTCCATCATAAAAGTGCATCCATCCGTCAGTGCATCCATCCATCATAAAAGTGCATCCATCCATCATAAAAGTGCATCCATCCATCATAAAACTGCATCCATCATCATAAATCCATCCATCATAAAAGTGCATCTATCCATCATAAAAGTGCATCTATCCATAAAAGTGCATCCATCCATCAGTGCATCCATCCATCATAAAACTGCATCCATCATCATAAAAGTGCATCTATCCATCATAAAAGTGTATCTATCCATCATAAAAGTGCATCCATCCATCATAAAAGTGCATCTATCCATCATATAACTACTCCACATGGCTCCGGAGGGTTAATAAAGGCCTTCTGAAGTGAAATGGCGCATTTGTGTAAGAAAAATATCCATATTTAAAACTTTATAGACTAAAATAGCTAGCTTCCGGCAGTCAGTAGTATGCAGTAAGTGAAAGAGTAAAAAGTTACGGTGAAATAATAACCCTGAACCCTTGACGCATGCGTATTAGCACAGAAGAGCCGGTCATGAATTAGTCTAAAATGAGAGTTTTTAAAGAGAAATGGTGGAGGATTTCGATACAAGAGAAGAGGGGCTTGAGTTGTTGCCCAGCACTATCCGTGAGAGGTGCCAAAGGTTGCGATGCTCCTGTACATCGCATCAGGGGTCACTCTTTTAGCACAAGTCGACGCAAAGATAGAATTGTTTAAATGTTAAATGATGTAACCATATTCTAGAAGATCCCATAAATGAGCATAAATGAGCAATAGTGCCCCTTTAAATATAAAAGAATTTGGGGTTTAATTTTTTTTTTTCATATTTAAAAGAAAAAGAGATCAACAGCCCTATTCGTATCCGGACGGTAATTGTTTCTCATGGTGTCATAAGGTATTTTCATAACTAGTCAGTGATTTTATTGCTGTCCGAATCCAGAATCAGTGTTTCTCTCCCACCACCCACGTAACAATCCCCAGCCGAATTACTGTTTTTAGACAAACACCAAGGTCGTGTGGTCATTTAATTGCCGTCCGAATCCAGATCTCTGTGTTTTCAAGAATATATCACTTCAAAATTCACTGTTTATATCCTTTTTGACCCCTGCAGAGCACCGTACGGTTGCATTTCACTGTAATTTAGATGCATTTTAAAGTCCCAGTGAACCGCAAGTAGAAAGTGAGTTTTCTCCAGTGCTGTGACGTATTTCCAAGTGAGAGGGAATATTGAGCAGAGGGCGGGGTTTGACTCCAGTGCTCCTCCTCTCCATCTCTCGCTCATAGCAGACTAACGGCTGGAGGGGAGGGGTTATGCATTTCCAAACCTAAGCCGTCAAACTGACATCATCTGAGAAGGAACGCCGTTTCCAGACCGGAAGTTACTTTTAAGATTTTGATTAAAGATTACCGCGACAGACTATTTTTTTCTGAGTATTAACTTGCACAGATTAATTGTTCAAACTAAGACCTTTAATATGTGCTAACAAAGTAAATAGGGTCAATTTTGATTTCATGAGGACTTTAAAGATCTACACTTTTATTACTGAAATGCTGGCAAGTATTTACAAGAGCAATATATTTCATCAGCGCTCAAAAGAGAAAGAGAAGAAAAGCACGTAAACAATTGAAATCGGCAGCGATTATACATGTTAAAATAACCGCAGCGTTATGATGACCTCATGTGAATAAGAGGCTGTGTTCACTTATTCCCACTCATTTCCATGTGGAATAAAATGACATCCTTTATTTTGAGATAAAATACAAGACAGAAAACCATTTTAACTATAATGTGTGTCTATATATCTTTCTATTTTTAAACAGATTTAAATAATAATTAGGATATTATTCTCCTATTATTAAATTAAATATGCATTTATTCTTCTTATACCAAGCATATGACATTTTATTTACAGCACAATCATGTTATTGAGCATGTGAGCGGCGCGTTCCCGATCACAGAACTCGCTCCTCCACCGGGAATAAATCACCATCCCAATACTCGAGCTTTATCACTGAGGCGGCAGCACATTTCTTTTTTCGGACGTCCACATGAGAAACAATTACCGTCCGAATAGGGCTATTGTGTTCACTTTATATGCTAATTTTCCTTTGACCCAGTTTTCCCATGTGTTTCATTGGGTCATCTCATTCACCTGCCCCTTGTTAATGAACTCGTTATTAGTTCCCTCGTTTAGTTCTGGTAGGCTATAAGCTCGGGCATCTCGTCAGTGTATTCATGTGGCATGCATTCTTTTTTTGTGATGTGCTTGAAGACTGAGTTTGAACTTCTCTAAACTGGGGGGTAAAGCTATATTTTTCTCAGTGTAGTTCTAATTTGAAAAGAAATTGCATTAATGCAAATCATCAAATATTGTATGATTGTTTATGTGTTCCTGATAGTAGATCTTATAATTAACAATAGTAAGCAAACCAAAGACACAACAATATGTGTTTTTTACAGCTTTATGTACTACATCTCATAATGTTGTATTGCTGTAATAACTGAGTTTATGTTGATCTTGTACAGTTGTGAAGCAGTACCCGGAGAGCTGCGGCTGCATTAAGACAGAGGTGGAATGCGTGGATGTGAACCTGCATGTCGTACCCGTCTTCTCCTCCAATGTGACTTGGTTGTAAGTACATCAAACCGAGAGCTTTACTCCCACTAGAGGTTATGAATCTGTATCTGGAGAAGAGGAGCACAGATCTGACATCACTGAGCTATAAAGCTTAACGAGATAAGAGCTTCTTTCCACTGAACAATTAGGAAGAAAAATTATGAGCACTACTTGAAAGCTGGGGTTTTGTTTGGTTTAGTTATGTTTTTGCTTGTTCTCCATGAGTTATAATTGTGCTGGTGATACTTGTATTGTGATCTGGACTTTGAAGATATGGAGAGATACAGGGTGGAAGAGATATTTAAAGATAATTTATGATTTTTGGAATAAGTATTCTGGGGATGTTTTTGGAAAATGAAGGAATGTTAGATTATGAATATCAGTGGTCACTAAAGCTGTATCCAAGAAAACCACATTGTTTCATCTTTATGGAATGAAAAGACTCCTTAAAGGGATCATTCATATGAAAAATTGCAATTCTGTTCATCATTTTACTTTTAAATGACCCTAATATCCTTTGAAATATGTGCGAAAATCTTTTTATGTGGAACACCAAAGGAGATTTTTAAGAAGTCCAGGTATTTTTATTCTTTCTTTGCTATACAACCGAAGTACTGCAGGTTCAGACAAGCTCAAAATGAAAAGTAGTCCATGCATGAGTTATGAGAGATTGAGTGTATGCGCGTTGTGCACCGCCTATAGGCTCATATTGCTAACACACCCTTTAAATAACACTCAATACTGCACTATTGACTTTAGAGCAGGTTTGTGTTGGTCAGTGGTTTTCAGTTCCTCACAATAGCAACGCTCCAACAATGCTCCTGAACACACCTGGTGTTCAGACCAGACACCCATGGGTGAACAGATGCGCCAGTGCATTTGATATTTAAACTCCGTGGAGCTGGACGTGAACATGAGAACTGCGTCGGACTGAAACTAGCAGAACACACTGGTGTCACCCCGGGCGTCACATTGCATGACACCTGTATGCTAAACGCATTTCACGCTGACAAGTGATTGACCGATTAACTTGTCTGACGCACATGACAAGGCTTAACGTCGAGCCCTGAATAACTAATGACTTGCATATTGATACACATACAAATATCATGCCTTTAGAAAATGGCATGCAATATAAAATGTTTAGAACAACATTATTATTTAATTAAATGCCTGTGAATGTTCTGATGGTAATGCGGTGTTTGTAATTCAATGCTTTATGATTGTACAGGTCTCTGAAGAACAATAGGATCAGAAATTTGGATAGTCACGTCTTCTCCAAATATACACAACTACAGAGACTGTGAGTATCAGTTAATCAGGTGTGAAAGAGCACTATACTCACTATCAGTCATGAGTCTGATAATCTGTCAGATAAGCCTCTGGTTCACTGGTTTCTGCAGTAAGAAGAAAAGAACAGAAACGCAAGCGTTCCTGTTTACAGGTGCTGGTCATATAATTAGAAAATCATCAAAAAGTTGATTTATTTCACTAATTCCATTAAAAACGTGAAGCTTGTATATTATATCAATTCATTACACACAGACTGATATATTTCAAATGTTTATTTCTTTTAATTTTCATGATTATAACTGAAAACTAAGGAAAATCCCAAATTCAGGATCTCAGAAAATGAGAATATTGTGAAAGGCTGAATATTGAAGACCCCTGGAGCCACACTCTAATCAGCTGATGAACTCCAAACACCTGCAAAGGCCTTTAAATGCTCTCTCAGTCTAGTTCTGTAGGCTACACAATCATGGGGAAGACCGCTGACCTGGCCGTTGCCCAGAAGACGACCATTGACACCTTGCACAAGGAGGGCAAGACACAAAAGGTCATTGCAAAAGAGGCTGGCCGTTCACAGAGCTCTGTGTCCAAGCACATTAATAGAGAGGCCAAGGGAAGGAAAAGATGTGGTAGAAAAAAAGTGTACAAGCAATAGGGATATTCTAATTATATGACCAGCACCTGTTTATGTCACATGTCTGTCTGCTTGTTTGGTCTTCCTGTTGTGTTTTGATTGTCACGTTCCTTTTGTCTTAAGTTTCCCACCACTTGTCTGTTTCCTAGGTTACCCTAGTTTAGTTCTGTTCAGCTGTGTTTAGTTAATCCTCGTTTCTGTCTGCTATTTAAGTTCCTCTTGTTCACTCAAGATTCAAGATTCAAGAGTTTTATTTGTCACATACACAGTTATATACAGAATATACAACCGGCAGTGAAATAAACAGGTCCGCTCCATGGACAGTGCAAATTCACAGTTAAAAACACAAGGAAGAAATTATAATAGAAATAGGATATAAAAAAAAGTACTCTCTATATATATATATATATATATGTCTATATCTGTAGAATTATAAATAATCAAGTCAAGAGAAAAAAAGGTAACAAATAAGGATAAAGTGGAATAAAATAATTGAAGTAGACTTTGCAGTGAGTAAACTGTAGACTTATAAATATGTGGTTAACAAATGTATAAGAGTATAATGTGCAAACAGGTTTATAACAGGTTGTTACACAGTACCAACGAGAACAGAAAGTGCAGTGCAATGTCAGTGTATCGATGTTTATCCTGAAGTGAAGTCACGTGATGTTAAGTGACTGAGTTCAGGAGTCTGATGTCCTGGGGAAGAAGCTCCTCCTGAGTCTCTCAGTTTTGGCCATCAGGCTTGAGCGCTTACCAGATGGTAGCAGCGTGAAATGAGGGTTTGCAGGGTGATTAGAGTCCTTGATGATCTTGGTAGCTCTACCTTTGCAGCGTTTGGTGTAGACGTCCTGCAGAGACGGGAGAGCTGACCCTGAGATACGCTCGGATAAGCGCACTACTCTTTGCAGGGCTTTGCGGTCATGACTGGTGCTGTTCCCATACCACGCTGTGATGCACTGAGTTAAAACACTTTCTATCGCCCCTAAATAGAACGTTTTCAGGATAGCTGGTGAAACCCTGAATTTCCTCAGTCTTTGTCTAGTCCCTGTTATGTAAGGTTGTGTTTCTGTTGCCTGTCTGCATGTTCCTGTGAAGTTAAGATTAAAGTTTAAGCTTGATTGTGATCTGAGTCTTCAGCCTGTTCCTGGGTAACCAACGGTGACAGTTTCATTAACATCATGTATACTACAAATGTGACCCTGGACCACAAAACGTCATAAGGGTCAATTTTTGGAAACTGAGACGTATACATCATCTGACAGCTGAATAAACAATCTATCCACTGATGTATGGTTTGGAATCTGAATATCTAAATATTGAGAAAATCTCCTTTAAATGCATATTACTACTAATACATTTATGATATATTTACGGTAGGACATTTACTAAATATCTTCATGGAACATGATCTTAATATCCTGATGATTTTTGGCTTATAAGAAAAAGTGATAATTTTGACCCACACAATGTGTTGTTGGCTATCGGCACAGATAAACCCGTGAGACGCAGCGCTGCTGTTGGGCTCCAGGGGCACACGTTAAGTCTGTTGTTGGGCCATTGTATTTGCTTAAAGTCTTCAGCCAATGTCTGAGTCATTCTACGGTTTTCCACTCGCTGTCTGTCGCCAATTCCTGCTGATGAAATTTATGGATGCTGTGAAATTTCCAATATCCGATGAATCAAAATATCTCAGCCCTGAGAACTTTAGCTCACACCTCAAATCCTGGTTCTCTGAGGGAGATGAGTGCAATATCTCACACATCTGTTTGCCATTCAGAAAACCCTTTCTAAGTATTTTAGGCCATTGGCCGGAAGCCTTCTTCCTGTCTACATAATCTACCGCTCGGGCCTGAATCTTCATTCATAATTCAGATTGTTCTGAGCTGATGGGCAATGCATGTATACTGCTGGAGCTTATGTTTCCTGAATTTATTATCTTGCTGATTTGCTTCTTAGGTAAATTTGAAGGATGTTTAGGTATATTACCGGAAAGCAAGATAAACTTAAATCAGTGTTACTGAGAGCTTTACACATTATATTTTGTAATGCTTGAGAGAAACTTCATTATGGTTTCAGTTGATATGTTATTGATTTAATGGGCTTCTACATCTCAACTGGAAAGTCACGAAAAGTTTGCATAATTAATTTTCGTGCATACTTTCCAAATGAATGTTAAAGGTGCGTCAAGCTGCTATAATCCTACTGCGCTGTTTGTTGGCTCTAGTGAACATGCACTCTTTATTTCGTCTTGTTTGAGATTTTTAGGATTTAACTGCACCATGAGAATTATGCATTTGTTTTTCTTTGTGAGATAATATTATGCACTGTGAGATGGATATGCACCCATCAATGTGGCTGTTTTCACTTTATTTTGGCTTAATATGAATTTAGATTATTTGATGATGAGATGTTTGTGTGTGCAGTAATTATTGGTTAGGGTTCTGATTAGAAATGGCTGTAGACTACACCTAGAACTGAGGACAGTCTTTATATCCACACTATCTAATAGTTGCAATGGGTATCTAATATAGGGCTTCATTTTTCTGCAACGCATATGCAAGACCCATAGCGAGATCTGAGATGTCAAGTGAGTAATAATGAATTGAGTAAGACTGTCTCAGCCAGACAGTGAAATAAAAAAAAGAACAATTTTGATCTCTAGAAGGCAGAAGGACTCAGTTAATTTTGTTATTGTGTCAAATTAAATATTTGTTCTGGCATATCTTGAAATGCATAATTCCAAATGTTCTAGTTTGGTTTATTTCTAAAGCACATTTAAAAAAACAAAAAACAGCCACAGTTCAACTAAAGTGCTGTGCAACAATAAAAAAAAAACGGAAATGAAACAACAAACAGATAAGAACAACAAAGAACCAGGCAAAACTACATACTGAAAGCCAAGGGGAAACAGATGAGTTAAGACTCAAGCTATTCTAATATGATTTGGAAGATTATTCCACTTCAAAGGCTCTGTTTCCCCTCGTCTTTAGTCGGGTTCTGGGGATCTGAAGGAGGAATTTGCCATCCGATCTTAGTCCTCTCTAGCCACCTAGCTACGAAAAAATTAATAATCATATATTTTTCACCTTGATAAACACAAAATAGGTGTCATTTGAAAGCCTGGAGTCTGAACTTTCCAATGCATGTAGCCAATTCTTCTCACAGACGAGGAGAGATTGATGAATAAAGTGGTTATTTGTGTGTGTTTTGCGCACTAAAGTATTCTCATCTCTTCATCACATTAAGGCTGAACCGCTGGAGTCACATGGGCTATTGTAACCATGTCTTTACTTCCTTTCTGGAGCTTGAAAGTGGGCGTTGCTGTCTATGGAGGGGTCAGAGAGCTCTGGGAGTTCATCAGAAATATCTTCATCTGTGTCTGAAGATGAACGAAGGTCTGACGGGTTTGGACGACATGAAGAATTAATGACAGGATTTACAGTTTTGGGTGAACTGACCCTTTAAGAGCCCTCTTATTTTTCCTAGTCACATGCAAGTAGATTTGCATATCAACGAAAGGAAACGCCATGTTTCCTAAAAATGGAACCCAAGGGAAATAGATCTAGAGCGAACAAGAATCCTGAGGCACAACACAAGTTAGATTGCCTAAAGAGGAAGTGAAGTTTCCTATTTTAACAGAATCTTCAGTTAGTTAGGATTTGAACCAGCTTCATTGGTCAAGGACCGACCAAGAGGACGTTTGACTGACATGTGACACAACCAATCACAGTTCCTCTTGTTCCGCGTCATGTTTAGAGGCGTGAAAATTTAAAGTCGATGTCCCTGCAATAACAGACCGGCATGCATCTACAAATGATTCATTCAAGGTTGAAGTGTAAGGTTACTGCAACAATGGAGCCGCGAACTTCACATACATTTGAAAATCCAGCTATGGTTGATCCTGGTAAGCGCTCACTGTCACAGTTGTAAACATGACGGCATTCTTCTTCCACGGGGAGTCTGGCATCACGGCATTTGTTTCCAAGCGGACCGTTAAAGAACGCAACACACACACATGTAGACATCCTGTAGAACTCAACCAATCAGATGACGACTTTGAAACTCCTGAAGTGTTTCCAGATAAGTGTGCCGTATGCATCAGGGCCCGTATTCATGAAAAATCTTAATGCAAAGAGTCGCTCATAGTTACAAAATTCTGAGAAAATTCTTCACGAGGAAGGTTTAAGTTTTGTGATTTACTTCCTTTTACTGATTGTGGGGAGACAAGGTTAAAAGTTGTCCAAGAGGCCGATGGATTCACAAATGTCAACATTTCATAATGCATGTTCATATGTGCATAACTTCATAACTTTGTCTGGAACATCTTGTTTTTTCCCCACTTGATATTGGAAAACTATGATTCATAAAGTAATGGAAAGATCAAAGAAACCATAAACCGGAGAATAAACTTATTTAAACTACTAGAAGCGGCTCAACACTTGATACCCTGTCATAAAGCTCAGTTTAATTTGCACACCATGTTTTTGAGTGATTTCGGGAGGAACTTGCGTTCACATGTGGTGATGAGGATGAAATACTCCGAACGCCAAAGACTAATGCATTTTTAGAAGGCCATAAAAGGGACAGTGATGGGCTGTCTGGACCGTCTGTGGAATGTTAAGCACTCTAAATGACAGATGTCTTCTGTGATTAGCATTTTACAGCAGTTTAGGCCTATTGGTCTTAATATCTGAGATATATACACCGATCAGGCATTACATTATTACCACTGACAGGTGTGAATAACACTGATTATCTCTTCATCATGGCACCAGCAAGTGAACATTTTGTCCTCAAAGTTGATGTGTTAGAAGCAGAAAAAATGGGCAAGCGTAAGGATTTGAGCGAGTTTGACAAGTGCAACGTAGGGTGCCCATGCTGACCCCTGTCCACCGCCGAAAGCACCAGCAGTGGCACGTGAGCATCAGAACTGGACCACGGAGCAATGGAAGAAGGTGGCCTGGTCTGAGGAATCACGTGTTCTTTTACATCACGTGGATGGCCGGGTGCGTGTGCGTGGCTTCCCTGGGGAACACATGGCACCAGGATGCACTATGGGAAGAAGGCGAGCCGGCGGAGGCAGTGTGATGCTTTGGGCAATGTTCTGCTGGGAAACCTTGGGTCCTGCCATCCATGTGGATGTTACTTTGACACGTACCACCTACCTAAGCATTGTTGAGACCATGTACAGCCTTTCATGGAAACGGTATTCCCTGGTGGCTGTGGCTCTTCCAGCAGGATAATGCTCCTCACACAAAGCACAAATGCTTCAGGAATGGTTTGAGGAGCACAACAACGAGTTTGAGGTGTTGACTTGGCCTCCAAATTCCCCAGATCTCAATCCAATCGAGCATCTGTGGGATGAGCTGAACAAACAAGTCCGATCCATGGAAGTCCCACCTTGCAACTTACAGGACTTAAAGGATCTGCTGCTAACATCTTGGTGCCAGATACCACAGCACACCTTCAGGGGTCTAGTGGAGTCCATGCCTCGATGGGTCAGCAAAAGGGGGACCAACACAATATTAGGGGTGTGTGTGATGTATTATATTATATTATATTATATTATATTATATTATATTATATTATATTATATTATATTATATTATATTATATTATATTATATTATATAGGGCTGTCACTGTTAACACATGCGACTAATTTAAAGTCCTTAACATGTTAAAATAATTTAATGCAAATAAATTACAGAAGTACGTGAAGCTGCGTCATTAACGTAAGTTTCATCACGCAGTAGATGATCTTAGTTTATCACAGTCACACTGAGCATCTACAGCACCTGTGACCCTGGGAGGAGGAAATGTCCATTCTAACTCTTTAACCTGATTCTGCTTCTCTGTTTCTGATCAGGCCTTTTTAAGCCAATAAACTCTGGGAAAGTGTTCAGTGATCCAGTAATCGAATTCATTCAAACAGTGCAAAACCGTGCTAAAGGCCAGGCTGATCACATCACACATATCAGAGAGAACAGAGACTCACATTGCGTTTTAGTGAATTATTCATTCCAGTGTGTGCTTTGCTTTAAAACACGATTATTCTGCGATTGTTTCTGAAGAGCATTGGTGACATACAGGAGGCGTACAGTAAGAGCGTGAGAGTCTGATGCACAAAGAACAAACCGTGTGTATGTGTGTGTGTGTGCACGCACTCTATCACTGATCACACGCTGCATTCATGTACAGACACAGTACATTTGCATTGTTTCCACACTCAGGAAGGATAATGTTTGATTTGTCTTGTATGTTGTTGTGTTTAGTAATCATAGTTTTATAGCCTAGAAATCTGGATGCACCCTAGAGGCAGCAAATATTTGCAGCCAGGGTCGTCTAGAAACTCTCCATGAAAAACCAAGCTCTAGTCAGGCCAATCACATCGTGTATAGAGTCAGTGGGCGGGCTTAACATAATGACGGCTGAGTTGCGGCGGTTCCGCGTGCTACTTGAAAACAAAGAATCTGGCGAACAGCGGTGTCTCGAATCGGCTTTGGCCGCGACTCTGGAAGACTTGGAGTTAAACTTTGAGGAAAGATTCAAGATTCAAGAGTTTTATTTGTCACATACACAGTTATATACAGAATATACAACCGGCAGTAAAATAAACAGGTCCGCTCCATGGACAGTGCAAATTCACAGTTAAAAACACAAGGAGGAAATTATAATAGAAATAGGATAAAAAAGTACTATCTATATATATATATATATGTCTATATCTGTAGAATTATAAATAATCAAGTCAAGAAAAAAAAAAAAAGTAAAAATAAGAATAAAGTGGAATAAAATAACTGAAGTAGACTGTGCAGTGAGTAAACTGTAGACTTATAAATATGTGGTTAACAAATGTATAAAGAGTATAATGTGCAAACAGGTTTATGACAGGTTGTTACACAGTAACAATGAGAACAGAAAGTGCAGTGCAATGTCAGTGTATCGATGTTTATCCTGAAGTGAAGTCACGTGATGTTAAGTGACTGAGTTCAGGAGTCTGATGGCCTGGGGGAAGAAGCTCCTCCTGAGTCTCTCAGTTTTGGCCATCAGGCTTCGGAAGCGCTTACCAGATGGCAGCAGCGTGAAATGAGGGTTTGCAGGGTGATTAGAGTCCTTGATGATCTTAGTAGCTCTACCTTTGCAGCGTTTGGTGTAGACGTCCTGCAGAGACGGGAGAGCTGACCCTGAGATACGCTCGGATAAGCGCACTACTCTTTGCAGGGCTTTGCGGTCATGACTGGTGCTGTTCCCATACCACGCTGTGATGCACTGAGTTAATACACTTTCTATCGCCCCTAAATAGAAAGTTTTCAGGATAGCTGGTGAAACCCTGAACTTCCTCAGCTGGCGCAGGTGGTACAGTCTTTGCCTGGCTTTTTTCACCTGTGTCTGAATGTGAGCAGTCCAGGTCAGGTCCTCGGAGATGTTTACACCCAGGTACTTGAAGCTGCTCACTCTCTCTACTGGTGACCCGCTGATCATGAGGGGGAGTATGTCCGTTGCTGTCTCTTCCTGAAGTCCACAATCATTTCTTTGGTCTTGCCAACATTCAGAGAGAGACAGTTGTCCTGGCACCATGATGTTAGATGCTCCACCTCGTCCAAGTATGCCGTCTCATTGTTGTTGGAAATGAGGACAACAGTATCATCAGCAAATTTGATGATAGAGGTGGAGCTGTGTGTGGACAAACAGTCATGCGTGTAGAGAGAGTAGAACGGGGACTCACAGGGAGCAGGGGATCAAAGAATGGCACTGAAGTCATTCTTAAAAAATTAAGATGTGTTCGGACCAGATATGGCAAAAGTTTAATCCATCAGCTAGCTCCGCTTCACCTTCTCCGTTGCTCTGGTTGGTTGTAGCGCTATCCTATTGCGTGCAGAGGGAATCTGAAAGACAACCGTTTATCCCGCCTCTCGAATTGAGCCCTGCCAACGGTGAGTTCCCAGACCCAACATCTTGATGTGGGTCTGGCTTGTCAGGCTAGTAGTTTTGTCCTGTCAAGTCAAAGCGATTGAGGAGTTTTCTTGGCGTCTCCGTGTGGTCCTGTTCGGTATCGCAGCTTGACTCGTCTAAAATGAAAGCGATCTCGTTGTTGTTGCTCTGTACACACACTATACACTATATATTTTTTTTATGTAATGTTTTTTTTCATGGGTGCTTAGGTGTGTATTAGGGATGCAACAATACAGTTAGTCCACGGTTCAATACATACCTTGGATTTTCGGTTCTGATGGCTTGTCACATCAGTGTTTTAGGCGACAGGAACAGTAAGAGGTTAAGGAGATTTAAGGAAAAAAATGTATTGCAATACTCTTTCTTTATTTTACTTAAAAGGAAAAAAAACCTTGTACACATTCCTAGTGTATTGTATAATATAAAATAAATATATATGAAGATTGATTCTTATTAAAGCTATTAAAGTTTTTCAGTCAAGGGATTTTTTGTTTTATTAACATTGAAGGGATAGTTCACTCAAAAGTATAAATTCTGTCATCGATTACTCACGCTCAAGATGAGTGTAAAGTTCTTTCTTCTGTTGAACATAAGATATTTTGATGAATGTTGTTAACCAAACAGTTGCTGGTCCCCATTGACTTCCATTGTAGGAAAAATGCTATGGAAGTCAGTGGCTACCATCAGCTGTCTGGTTACCAACATTCATCAAAATATCTTCTTCTGTGTTCAACAGAAGAAATTAATACAGGTTTGGAACAACATTAGAGTGAGTAAATAATGAGTAAAACATTTTTGTTTTTGCATAAGCACGCGAATGACATGTTTAACTGGCAAGGCTTTAAAAAGTGTCCCGTGAGCTTAACTCTACCACTGACATGTGATGTGAATATATGTCACGTTGTACAGTAGTATATTGGGATGGAGGCAAATGATAAAATTTATTACATGCAAAACCGAAAAAAACGCAGTTCACAAGCGTGTACTGAACCGTGAATGTCGTACCGAACGGTTCAATATTATATTAAGAATTGTGGCATCCCTAGTGTGTATAGATTTATTATATAATATAATGGACTCCTTATGTTTGGTTATTTGGTGTCCTTTTGGAGTCTCCAATGATCCTTGAAAGCTTGCAGAAGTTATGTGAGAATCACTCTTCAATCTGATTGTTTACTTTGGATATAGCAAATTATGACAAAATGAATGTGTTTAATGAGATAAATGGCGCATTCTTAATTTCACAATAAAAGTGTGATTAATCACAATTAAAATTTTTCATCTTGACAGCCCTAATATATAATATGCTGTGTATGTTCTACAAACCCGATTCCAAAAAAGTTGGGACGCTGTACAAATTGTGAATAAAAAAGGAATGCAATAATTTACAAATCTCATAAACTTATATACTTGATAACATATCAAATGTTGAAAGTGAGACATTTTGAAATGTCATGCCAAATATTGGCTCATTTTGGATTTCATGAGAGCTACACATTCCAAAAAAGTTGGGACAGGGAGCAATAAGAGGCCGGAAAAGTTAAATGTACATATAAGGAACAGCTGGAGGACCAATCTGCAACTTATTAGGTCAATTGGCAACATGATTGGGTATAAAAAGAGCCTCTCAGAGTGGCAGTGTCTCTCAGAAGTCAAGATGGGCAGAGGATCACCAATTCCCCCAATGCTGCGGCCAAAAATACTGGAGCAATATCACAATCCACCGTGCCATTCGCCGCTGCCGGCTAAAACTCTACAGGTCAAAAAAGAAGCCATATCTAAACATGATCCAGAAGCGCAGGCGTTTTCTCTGGGCCAAGGCTCATTTAAAATGGACTGTGGCAAAGTGGAAAACTGTTCTGTGGTCAGACCAATCAAAATCTGAAGTGCTTTTTGGAAAACTGGGACGCCATGTCATCCGGACTAAAGAGGACAAGGACAACCCAAGTTGTTGTCAGCGCTCAGTTCAGAAGCCTGCATCTCTGATGGGATGGGGTTCATGAGTGCGTGTGGCATGGGCAGCTTACACATCTGGAAAGGCTCCATCAATGCTGAAAGGGATATCCAAGTTCTAGAACAACATATGCTCCCATCCAGACGTTTTCCAACATGACAATGCCAGACCACATACTGCATCAATTACAACATCATGGCTGCGTAGAAGAAGGATCCGGGCACTGAAATGGCCAGCCTGCAGTCCAGATCTTTCACCCATAGGAAACATTTGAGCATCATAAAGAGGAAGATGCCACAAAGAAGACCCAAGACAGTTGAGCAACTAGAAGCCTGTATTAGACAAGAATGGGACAACATTCCTATTCCTAAACTTGAGCAGCTTGTCTCCTCAGTCCCCAGACGTTTGCAGACTGTTAGAAAAAGAAGAGGGGATGCCACACAGTGGGAAACATGGCCTTGGCCCAACTTTTTTGAGATGTGTTGATGCCATGAAATTTAAAATCAACAAATTTTTCCTGAAATGTTTCATTTTTTCCCTTAAAATGATACATTTTCTTAGTTTAAACATTTGATATGTCATCTATGTTGTATTCTGAATAAAATATTGAAATTTGAAAATTCCACATCATTGCATTCTGTTTTTATTCACAGTTTGTACAGTGTCCCAACTTTTTTGGACTCGGGTTTGTAGACGTTCCACTAACCATTGAAAACCCTAAATTGTCCAGATACTTTTGTTTTAGTATCGTGAGCTCATTCTTTCAGTTATGTGCACAGTTCTTCCTAGCATGCTCTTGAAATGTTCACTGCTTCCCAGCACGAATTCCCTTTCGTTTCGTGGTGATGGCTGATAATGTTCTCAGGTAAGAGCTTCAGAGCTCTGCAACTCACCGGGTCAGCGTGTTCCTCACGGTTTGGAAGAATCCTCTGAAATGAGAGCATGCTTTTGATCTCATTTCACTTGAATTGCACATTCATTTTCAAGCTTTTGCATCCTCAAAATGCCAGATGAGATGATCATCGTTCTTCTAAATTAAAGTAATAAGATCTGGAAAAGAGGCTACTTACAGCTACTACTTTTACTAGCCATTCAACCCTATTTATATGCGTTTAAAATAAAGAGAGGCATTTTCAGTTCTCTCCAGATTCAGATCAGTTCAGTCAAGACTGGCATAACTTCTGCTGAATTCTTCCAGAAGTCATGGGAATTTCACTGTCACTGCATGTTGAGTTTTTACATGGAGAGCATTTATGATATGAGTGAATCTGGCAGCAACTGCAGTGGCAATTAATGGCCAGATTCTGCATTTAGTTTACTGACAGCCAATGGCTTTCTGAAGTAAATACTACAGAAAAAAAATAATAACTCACATGAAAAGGTTAATTCAGGCAGGAATTAAAAAACTATAATTCTATAAATTCTATACTAGTACTCAATTCAAGCTTGTAGAAATTAAAGCATCATTTTATATTTTTCACATTTAAGTAAAACTACTCAACTTTTCTGATGTTCCCATCATGCACTGGGGCTTGAATAATTCCAGCTGTATTTACACAGTTTTATCATTGCTTTAGTTAGGTGTAGTGGCATTTGGATGACACATTTATACTCAAACGATCCATCGGATGTTACCGTCATATTGTAGTACACTGATAAAAATGATATAAAATTAAGTAAAACTACTCAACCTAACTGATACTGGTATTGCCATCATGCACTGGGGTTTGAATAATTAAGGAGGTTTTTTGTGCTGTTTTCTAGCTGTATTTACACAGTCTTATCATTGTCTTATTTATCTTTCCTTGTTAGGTTTTTGTGACATTTGGAGTTCATTTTCTACTCAAAATGGCACATTCATACTCAAAAACAATGAGAATATTCATACTTTTCTAAGTAAAGCTTAGAAAGAAGTTTTTGTTTTGTTGAGTAAAATGTATTGCAAAGGAAACTTCAACTAAGTAGAAATTATTCAACCTTTTACTGGCCAAGTGAAAATTACTTATTTTCTTTATTACTTTACTTAGTTCTTTGTTAGAGTTTCCTTAATTCCATATGTGAAATTTACTTTTTTTTAAATGTGCACATACACACACACACACACACACAGGTGTGTCTGTGTGTGTGTGTGTGTGTGTGTGTGTGTGTGTGTGTGTGTGTGTGTGTGTGTGTGTGTGTGTGTGTGTGTGTGTGTGTGTGTGTGTGTGTGTGTGTGTGTGTGTGTGTGTGTGTGTGTCTGTGTGTCTGTCTGTGTGTGTGTGTGTGTGTGTGTGTGTGTGTGTGTCTGTCTGTGTGTGTGTGTGTGTGTGTGTGTGTGTGTGTGTGTGTGTGTGTGTCTGTGTGTCTGTGTGTGTGTGTGTGTGTGTGTGTGTGTGTGTGTGTGTGTGTGTGTGTGTGTGTGTGTGTGTCTGTGTGTCTGTGTCTGTGTGTCTGTGTGTGTGTGTGTGTGTGTGTGTGTGTGTGTGTGTGTGTGTGTGTCTGTGTGTGTGTGTGTGTGTGTGTGTCTGTGTGTCTGTCTGTGTGTCTGTGTGTGTCTGTGTGTCTGTGTGTGTCTGTGTGTGTGTGTGTGTGTCTGTGTGTCTGTCTGTGTGTGTGTGTGTGTGTGTGTCTGTCTGTCTGTGTGTCTGTGTGTGTGTGTGTGTGTGTGTGTGTGTGTGTGTGTGTGTGTGTGTGTGTGTGTGTGTGTGTGTGTGTGTCTGTGTGTGTGTGTGTCTCTGTCTCTCTGTGTGTGTGTGTGTGTGTGTGTGTGTGTGTGTGTGTGTGTGTGTGTGTGTGTCTGTGTCTGTGTGTGTGTGTGTGTGTGTGTGTGTGTGTGTGTGTGTGTGTGTGTGTGTGTGTGTGTGTGTGTGTCTGTCTGTGTGTGTGTGTGTGTGTGTGTGTGTGTGTGTGTGTCTGTGTGTGTGTGTGTGTGTGTGTGTGTGTGTGTGTGTCTGTGTCTCTGTGTGTCTCTGTGTGTCTGTGTGTGTGTGTCTGTGTGTGTGTGTGTGTGTGTGTGTGTGTGTGTGTGTGTGTGTGTGTGTGTGTGTGTGTGTGTGTGTGTGTGTGTGTGTGTGTGTGTGTGTGTGTGTGTGTGTGTGTGTGTGTGTGTGTGTGTGTGTGTGTGTGTGTGTGTGTGTGTGTGTGTGTGTGTGTGTGTGTGTGTGTGTGTGTGTGTGTGTGTGTGTGTGTGTGTGTCTTTAGCTCCGCCCACTGCACGCCTCCATGAGCTCGGCTGTTTTCAGGAAGAATCGGTACAGTGTATCTGTCTATAAATCTGATAAACTAAAGACTCTTGGGAGATATGAAGGATCAACACTACTCTACAGATACTCCAGACTAACACGAGACTGGCACAAACTGTGTGTGTTATGAGCCTGAAGTTTCTGGTTCGTGGACCCAACAAAAATGTATTTAAAACTTAGACTCCACAGAATGTCTTGCTCACTCCAGCCCCAGGCACACATCATTTACTCTCCAACCTCACAGGCGCTAGTTCAGCTTTTAAAATAATTAATATTACTAAACACACCGCTAATATAAAACCGAGAGCAAGAGCATGCAGTGTTTTCCAGAATTTGACATCTGGGATGAAGCATGAAACATCAGGGCCTTCTATGGGGTCTTGGGATATCCTCCTCTTGAAAATTTAGTTTTTAAAGATCACCCAAATCATGTACTAGTTCCGTATTATTGAAATAAATAAGCACGTAACTTGTTTGTGTCTCTATTCTTTAATTTGCTATCAGATTATGGTTCATCCCTGTAAGCAAATGCGTAGAGGTTCAAGTAAATGCTGCTTGCTTTCTGTCTCACACATGCACACAATTATTATTAATGACTTTCACTCAATGTTCTAATACTTTATGGCCCTGTTTGAGATGAGTGTGCCTTAATCATAAAGAGCCTGACGAAAGGAAAGTTATGTCTGTGTGATGACAGGTAAACAATTTAATAGTCTCAGTCCACCCGCTGTCACAAACATTGTAAATGGGCTTATAAAAATGAGCTATTAATTGACTTAATGTATTTATTAGGTAATTATTTTTTCTTATTTGTTATAATGGCTACTATAGTGAAAAGCATGAGAAGTATATTATGTGAGTTATGCAAATGCAAAGTTTTAATAAAAATTCAGCTGAATATCCATAGCCATTTATGGTGTCAGATTCAGTGTTCGAATTGAGGGGGGGCTAGGGGGTCCCGGACCGCCTATAAGCATTAAGGGACCCCCCGAAGGCCACAAAAATGACCTAATAATAATAATAATATATTAAAAAACCTTTTTTTAAACAAATTGTTCCACTGCCGCTCCCAATTTCATAAGAAATTCTCATCCTCACTCCCACCTCATGATGATGGTCCGGACCGCGGTATTTTTCAGAGGTGTATATAATAAAGGTTGTGATTGCCTAATATTGACTCGATCTACTTTGGTGCTGCACGGATATATTGCACAACGCCAAGATAACCAACCTTCTCATCTGAGCTGTCAATGGTCTATCACCGCTCATTAAAGGGATAGCTCACCCCAAAATGAAAATTATCCCATGATTTCCTCTCCCTCAGCTCATCTGAGGTGTGTATGACATTCTTCTCTCAGACGAACACAATCAGAGTTACATTAATAAAGTCCTGACTCTCCCCAGCTTTATAATGGCAGTGAATGTTGCTCTGTTTTTGAAGTCGATAAAAGTGCATCTATCCATCATAAAAGTGCATCTATCTATCTATCATAAAAGTGCATCTATCCATCATAAAAGTGCATATATCCATCATAAAAGTGCATCTATCCATCCACCATAAAAGTGCATCTATCCATCATAAAAGTGCATCCATCCACCATAAAAGTGCATCTATCCATCATAAAAGTGCATCCATCCATCATAAAAGTGCATCCATCCATCATAAAAGTGCATCTATCCATCCACCATAAAAGTGCATCTATCCATCATAAAAGTGCATCTATCCATCATAAAAGTGCATATATCCATCATAAAAGTGCATCTATCCATCCACCATAAAAGTGCATCTATCCATCATAAAAGTGCATCCATCCACCATAAAAGTGCATCTATCCATCATAAAAGTGCATCCATCCATCATAAAAGTGCATCCATCCATCATAAAAGTGCATCTATCCATCCACCATAAAAGTGCATCTATCCATCATAAAAGTGCATCCATCCATCCACCATAAAAGTGCATCTATCCATCATAAAAGTGCATCCATCCATCATAAAGGTGCATCCATCCATCATAAAGGTGCATCCATCCATCATAAAAGTGCATCTATCATCATAAAAGTGCATCTATCATCATAAAAGTGCATCCATCCATTATAAAAGTGCATCCATCCATCATTAAAGTGCATCTATCATCATAAAAGTGCATCTATCCATCATAAAAGTGCATCTATCCATCATTAAAGTGCATCTATTCATCATAAAAGTGCATCCATCATAAAAGTGCATCCATCATAAAAGATTCAAGATTCAAGATTCAAGAGTTTTATTCGTCACATACACAGTTATATACAGAATATACAACCGGCAGTGAAATGTAAACAGGTCCGCTCCATGGACAGTGCAAATTCACAGTTAAAAACACAAGGAAGAAATTATAATAGAAATAGGATATAAAAAAAAGTACTATCTATATATATATATATATATGTCTATATCTGTAGAATTATAAATAATCAAGTCAAGAGAAAAAAAAGGTAACAAATAAGAATAAAGTGGAATAAAATAAGTGAAATAAACTGTGCAGTGAGTAAACTGTAGACTTATAAATATGTGGTTAACAAATGTATAAGAGTATAATGTGCAAACAGGTTTATGACAGGTTGTTACACAGTAACAACGAGAACAGAAAGTGCAGTGCAATGTCAGTGTATCGATGTTTATCCTGGCGTGAAGTCACGTGATGTTAAGTGACTGAGTTCAGGAGTCTGATGGCCTGGGGAAGAAGCTCCTCCTGAGTCTCTCAGTTTTGGCCATCAGGCTTGAGAAGCGCTACCAGATGGTAGCAGCGTGAAATGAGGGTTTGCAGGGTGATTAGAGTCCTTGATGATCTTAGTAGCTCTACCTTTGCAGCGTTTGGTGTAGACGTCCTGCAGAGACGGGAGAGCTGACCCTGAGATACGCTCGGATAAGCGCACTACTCTTTGCAGGGCTTTGCGGTCATGACTGGTGCTGTTCCTATACCACGCTGTGATGCACTGAGTTAATACACTTTCTATCGCCCCTAAATAGAAAGTTTTCAGGATAGCTGGTGAAACCCTGAATTTCCTCAGCTGGCGCAGGTGGTACAGTCTTTGCCTGGCTTTTTTCACCTGTGTCTGAATGTGAGCAGTCCAGGTCAGGTCCTCGGAGATGTTTACTCCCAGGTACTTGAAGCTGCTCACTCTCTCTACTGGTGACCCGCTGATCATGAGGGGGGAGTGCATCTAAAAGTGCATCTATCCATCATAAAAGTGCATCTATCCATCATCATAAAAATGCATCCATCCATCATAAAAGTGCATCCATCCATCATAAAAGTGCATCTATCCATCATAAAAGTGCATCTATCCATCATAAAAGTGCCCCACACGGCTCTGGGTGGTTAATAAAGGCCTTCTGAAGCAAAGTGATGTATTTGTGTAAGAAAAATATCCATATTTAAAAGTTAATAGACTTAACATTTTAATATAATTCTGGTTTTCTTCGTCTGAAAGAAGAAAGTCATACACACATAGGATGACTTGAGGGACAGTAAATCATGGGCTAATTTTAAATTTTGGGTGAACTATCCCTTTAATATCAAAATGTCCGAGATGATCAAATCAAAGGCGGGCTTTATGTTCACTGAAGCTGCTGAAAGATGATTCCAGTGCGAATTCTAATTTCTAGTTTGTATTGTGGATCATTTATTTTAACATTAATTCTCATGTTTAAGTGTCTGTTTTCAGGATGTGCTTGACAAATAATGTATGCTATACTGACATGGTTTTAAAGCTATTGTTATCCAATTTTTTGGCCTTCAAATGTCTTAAAATGCACATATTTACACCAGGGGAATCAAAACCCCCCTAGTAAACTCGATTCTGTGACTTGTGTATTTATGAAACCCTGCGTACGGCCCAGATGGTATTATTTAGTACACCTAATTTATGTACAGAGTGAATACTTGGCTGAAAAAACATCACAAAAAAATAATTTAAGTAAATTTAAAAAATGTATATTATTAGGTTGTGTCTTTTTTCTTTTTTTTTTTTGGTGGAGCTGACATAATTCGAACACTGCTGTCAGATTGAATAATAGTGTCCATAAACATTCTTATTTGTTCCAACTTTCTTTTTGAACAGGTTTCTTCAGAACAACATCATTCAGATGGTCTCAAGCCGTGCCTTCAGTGGACTGTTCACTCTAGAGAAACTGTGAGTATCTTTTTAAGTGAAGGATATTTCTGTTTTGGTCTTACTACAATTTTAATCTTCAGCTTTTATGAGCATCTGCTCCTTCATAAAAAGCCAGTGAGAGTGTGTGTGCTCAGAGCTGGACAGTCTCTCATAAATCCGATACGATTCGGATACGTGCATTTGCGTCTACCATGTAAGCGGTCAGATCGTATATTCCCCAGTAAATGCCCAGTCGTAAAGGGACGTCATTGAAAAAGGGATGGAGGTGAATGACAGGTCAACTCAGGTGGGCACGAACTGTGATCACATGACACTATTGGCGCGATGGAAGATGAGAGCAATGTTTTGCTGACCTTTAAAGAGAGTGCGGAAAGCAAATCATTGAATAATCATTTAGTCTACGTCCATTGCATATCGCGCCGTTTTACTTCCTTTTCTGGGTCAGAACATCTTGAGCTGTTTCTCCAGCGTATAGTGTAAATGCAAATATCGAATACGGGTCACTTTTAAAAGATGATAGAAGAAAAAATATAATCACTAAATGGGTATCATGCATCTAGTCCTGAGTGTAAATGCGGCCTAATTGTTGTAGGCTAATGAAGTAATCAATGTAAACAATTTACAAATAATACATAATAATGTTTAATATGTAGAAAATGCAAAAAAATTTGCCTCGTCGTCACATGAATTCAATTACATGAATCCTATGCTCGCATTTTGTCAATTCAAATTTCATAAAAAGTCGAGTAGTTTGCATCACACATTACTGTCGGTAGCTGAACATTTCTATCATAAAACAGTTGTCTATGACATTGACGAGCTCTGTTAGACCGCTGAGCCAGAGCAGCCTAAAAAATTTACTTTTAACATTTTTGTCATACTAAAAACAAATCAGCTTCACTCATTCTTCACTAGAAAGATAAGATAAGACATTTTTTATTCATAGCTCTGACAAAATCATTGGCTCTGGTCTGAGGGTGGGGATGTGGTGGGGTAGGGGCAGTAAATGCCCCCCAAACTCCACATATGTCTCCAATTGAATATGCACACAAAATCGCAGCGTGTGTTCAGTAATGTCGAGCACAATGGCTTCTTTGGGTTGTAGATCTCTTTATATGTGGGGCCGAGTGGGTGCAGACTCTTATTTTAAGGCGGTTTGAAGGAACTCTTTGGCACTAGCACATATTAATCTTTCTTTCACAGCAGCTCCGAGATCTCATTTGTCCCATAAGCAGTGGGATGAAGGACAAGCCTAATCATGGGAAGATGATGATGTAAAACACTGTATATCACTAGGGAAAGTCAGTCTAGTGGCTCTGGATGATAAATGACATTATCAATTTTCCTTAAAGACTTTTGTAGAATTTACGATGTTTTACCTTTTCTGTTCCAGTGTGCCTTCATCTCAGATGAAGCAGTGTGCGAGGCAGAAATACGCTCGTGTTCATTTGGAGTCATAATAGGGACACTGATTAGGGCCGAGCACTGATGGTGTGAGGACCCTTTTGGAATTGCTCCGTCTATTCTTCTTCTTCTCCGAAATGAAACACATTTTTGAAGGCCTAAACATGCTCGAAAACTCATGAGACTTTGCACACACGTCAGAAGTGGTAAAGATTTACGTCTGATATGGGTTTCAGAATTAGGCATGGCAAAATGGCTCTACAGCGCCACCTACAAAGTTTCAATTAAGCGTCCTTCGTGTTACGTTTTTACGTACAGGTATGAAAATCGGTACACGCATGTAACAGCCCAACACCTGCAAAAAAAGTCCCTTGGCTTAACATCTGAAAACCAACAGGAAATTTAATTAGAAATTAGAAATTAATTAGAAATTTAATCAGATCAGCATCATATTTGGTCAGTCTAATCTTAAAGGGTAACTAAACCCTAGAACAACTTTTTTTAGTTAATGTGGAGAGTGCTGCCCTCTTAAGGTTGAATGGTGGCTACTGCAGTTGAATTTTCCTATTGGACATTGTTGGCCATCGTGATGTATGTTGGCTCTTCCAATGGTTCACTACCATGCCCCTGGCTTGAGCTCACCACACCCCTGATGCGAGCTCAACGCGCCCCTGGCTTGAGCTCACCGCGCCCCTGGCTAGAGCTCACCACGCCCCTGATGCGAGCTCAACGCGCCCCTGGCTCGAGCTCACTGCGCCCCTGGCTAGAGCTCACCACGCCCCTGATGCGAGCTCACCACGCCCCTGATGCGAGCTCAACGCGCCCCTGGCTTGAGCTCACCGCGCCCCTGGCTAGAGCTCACCACGCCCCTGATGCGAGCTCAACGCACCCCTGGCTCGATCTCACCGCGCCCCTGGCTAGAGCTCACCACGCCCCTGACTAGAGCTCACCGCGCCCCTGACACAAGCTCACCACGCCCCTGGCTAGAGCTCACCACTCCCCTGATGCAAGCTCACCACTCCCCTGATGCAAGCTCAACGCGCCCCTGGCTCGAGCTCACCGCACCCCTGACGTGAGCTCACCGCGCCCCTGACGTGAGCTCACCGCGCCCCTGACGCGAGCTCACCACGCCCCTGACGCGAGCTCAACGCGCCCCTGATGCAAGCTCACAGCGCCCCTGACGCAAGCTCACTGTGCCCCTGACGCGAGCTCACCATGCCCCTGGCGTGAGCTCACCGTGCCTGAAGACATCTTCACGCTAAAATTTAGCTAGTCACCAGCTGGTAGCAGAAAGTGTGGCAAACACAAATGACTGACGTAGTCCTCCTATTGTTATATACTTAAATGCACATTGCCCTCCGTGCTTTGTTATCCTGAGGCCACCGGGTGGCGGTGACACGGGTGCGAGGGCCCTTTCATTGCTGCTTGCAGCTTTAATTATTATTATTTCTGTAAATCCATCCTTTGGACAATTTAATGCCTAACCTTGACAGCGGACAGAGCTTTTTATTAATTTCAAGTGTGTGTCCCTAATTAAACATGGTCTTTTATGCAGGTTTCTCAGCCAAAACCACATTACCTATTTAGGACCGGGCGTGTTCAGAGATCTACACAAATTAGACTGGCTGTGAGTATGCATGCATCACAACACATTTAATGATCTTTTGCATCAAATATCAATCACAAAATGTCATTGTTATATTTCTGTTTTAATATTTTCTTATATTTTTTTACTCATGCACATCATATTTTGCAGTATTTGTCTTTTATTTTGAGCACTTTTTTATTTTCTCATTCAAATTTTCGGGGAGGCACATGTGGTCTGTGGAATAGCTCTGAGTTTGGAGAATTTGTCTCTTAAAATGATTTTGCAAAAAGAAGCTGCGAATGACTTGGGTGGCATGTTGGCACAGATACACAGAGCTAAATCAAGCACAGTCACTGACAGAAGACATGCCAACTTTCTGTCATGCAAAAAACGTACAAAAAAAATCTGGGTTACATTTATTTTAAGGTGTCATTGTTACAGTGTAATTTATATATTTAAAGGTGCACTATGTAATTTTTTTTCAGTAAAATATCTAAAAACCACTAGGCCATATTTAGTTCAGTTGAGTATTTACAGTATCCTGAATGTTTCCAACTATTAGTAAATCGTGAGAGTTGCTATTTTCCCCAATGTCACCACATCATTCTCCACACACTCAGATGTGTCTAATATGATCAACAGAGCTGCGTTCCCTCATACTCATGACCGGAAAGCGGTAATGGCGCCGGTGACTGTGGCATAATAAAAGTCCCGCTGCTCGCGAGGTGTGTGTCGCGTTCATCTCATTAACAATCGCTCCAGCGGCCTCGCTCAGCTCCACAACACTCGCTCCTGCTCCGCTTCACACTACAGTAACGTTAATAATCACATCCATGAACAGGATTTCTGCCCGAGTCCTATCCCGAGTCTTTCCCACCGGCTGTGAGGGGAAGACCACATGTCCCGAGATTCTGCGCTCAAACGTGGCGTCATCAGACTACGCCTTTGTTTTGAATAGGCGACCTCTAGCGGACGGAAAAGTTACATAGTGCACCTTCAAGTACTGAGTGATATTAATTAACTGCATGTACTGTAAAAAATGGTAAAAGACTGTAAAAATGCTATGGTTAACTGGTTAAGAGAAAGTGCCCGTACTATATACGGTGAATAACTGTAATAGATGTAACCTTACATTTCCAGTTTTTGGAAGTGAAAAAGAACAAGTCATTGTGTAATTTAGAAGTGAAAAAACATAAATTGACATTCCCAGAATTCCCTGTGTGACACTTCACATTTGATGTATTTTTGTTGAAATAGCTATGATTCTTAGTTTTTTCTAATCAGTTATGTACATTAGGGGTTTATGTTACATCTAATGTTGTTAAATTAATGCTTATTGCATTTTTAAAATGTCATTCATAAAATGTGTTACCATGATGGTTTAGTGTTTGTGTGAATGACACTGTGCACCTTCTATATATGAGTATTGTCCTCTTGAGCTTTGATTCATCATGTGACTCTCATCTCCACTCTGATTGGTGCTTGTCAGTATATATCAAAGGTACATAACAGATATTTCAATAGGTTAGTAATTTAACATTTCAGTTAATGAAATACGTTTTTTACTGTAAATTTAACGTAAAGCTGTAAAACCTAAAATGTTGCTACCGTATTTATTTTTTTTACGGTAAATTTCTGGCAACCACAGCTGCCAGTTGTTTACCGTAAATTTAATGGATTTTTTTTACAATGTACACGTAATTATTATAATATAAGCCTTTAAATTATATACGATTTTGAACTGTAAAAACTAAGTGCTGTCCCCTAAACCTAAAACATTGCTGCCGTATTTTTTACAGTAAAGGTCTGGCAACCACAGCTGCTGTTTTTTTACCGTAAAGTTTACAGAGATTTTTTTTTTACAGTGTAGGATTTGTTTGAGGGTTAGTTGCATGTAATAATGCATAAATTACTGTTATTAATATGGTAAGTAACATATGTTACAAAGGCACTGTGAAATAAAGTGGCATCTGACATTATAACATATTAGTGTTGTCAAAAGTACAGACCGCGATACAAAGTCGGTACTGAAATTTGAAAAATGTGACGCTTTGAGCGCTGTTGAGCTGGAATCGTAAAGCCCTCTGACTGGCCATTGTGCTCCTGCGCTCATCGGATGTGTCTGTGATTGGCTACAATGATCAACGCATGGGAGCGTTTGAAAGTGTTTTGAAAGCGGGAGCGGGAGTGTTTGAAAACACAAGCAGGCGTCGACCAGCGGACCGGTAGGCTGATAGGCCTATGTGCTCCAAACGCTCCCGTGTGTATCTGTGCAAGTGCTCTGTGAAAAGCGTCATTGATGTATATTTACAACATGTTTTTGAAGCGCTGATCATTGTAGCCAATCACAGACATGTTTGATGAGCGTGGGCAATCAGAGATGTCTACGATTCCGCTCAACAGCGCTCAAAGCGCCACATTTTTTTAATTTATGTACCGACTTTGTATCGCGGCCTGTACTTTTGACAACACCATAGCATATGCAGTCAAACCAGAACTGATTCAGGCACAGATATAATGTTTCTCTAGTGTGTGAGGACACTATAGCTCATTTCTGATGTGAGGAGAGAAAAATACAGTCACCCGTGACATATTATACCCATAAACTCTTCATACAGAGACTAGCAGTAAAACTGATCCAGACACTTTGAGCTGAGCATGTTTTGCTGAAGTGTTTGTTCTTCAATCGCTAATGTGACCTTTGACCCCACAGACTGAACTAAATGAAGCATTGCTTGCTCATTGGTTGAGCTAAACTGGTATTATCTGATTGTGTAGTTAAATCTAACAGCTGATTGGTTGATTGTGATCCGTTACATCCCTTTCTATCAGCGTTATCTGACATTATCAAGACGAGTTTGTTCAGTTTAACTCTGAGCTCTCGTCATATTTTATTACCATTTTCTCAATTATAGTGAATAAACTGTGATGATGTGAGGAAATGATAAAGGTGTCTGAATAATTTTTGGTTGTGCTTAACATTTGGTAAAAGCAATTTCAGCTCTTGTATTATTATTATTATTATTATTATTATCTTTCCTCAGAGTCTTAGATCACAATCCACTCAAAAGCATCACCCGTGATACGTTCATCGGTCTGAGGTCGCTGACGTTTCTGTGAGTATCCTGCTCTTTTAAACTCTTTTGAATATTTTTATATGGTGTTTCTCACGTGTGGCATTTACTTTAATCAGCTTGTCCCCACCAGACATTTTATACTTTTGGATTTCCACATGTGTGTTTCCCGATGCTTTAATATCCTGTCTTCCCGTTTTGTGATAACTGCTGTGCCAAAAAATCACTAGAGTAAAAGAAGGACATTTATTCCCATCACAATACTTCTTCTTTATTTTTTCCCCTCCTCTACTCTCCTCACCGAAAAGATGTAATTTTTTATATTTTATTCTCTTCCTATTGATATTATCTTTTCATCTGTGTTCTCTTCTGAATCGGCCTTCTTTTTGTGTGCCATAGTTAGACTCTGTCAAAACCTTTTTCTGTGCTTGGCTTGTTCATAATTCACAGAATTTTTTTCTGAAATGTATTAAAATGTCTTTTATTGACATAACTCTTGACCTCAAAACCCGTCATAAGGGTCAGTTCTTGAAGTTGAGCTGTATAGATGATCTGAAGCTGAATAATAATCTTTCCATTGATGTGTGGTTTGTTAGGACAATATCTGAAAATCTGGAATCTGAGGGTCAAAAAAATCTAAATATTGAGAAAATCTCCTTTAAAGTTGTCCAAATGAAGTCCTTAGCACTGCATATTACTACTAATAACACATTTATGATATATTTACGGTAGGACATTTACTGAATATCTTCATGGAACATGATCTTAATATCCTGATGATTTTTGGCATAAAAGAAAAAGTGATAATTTTGACCCACACAATGTGTTGTTGGCTATGGCCACAGATAAACCCGTGAGACGCAGCGCTGCTGTTGAGCTCCAGGGGCACACATTAAATATTCTCCAGGTGTGCATCAGCACTGGATCATATTTAGAATCATATTTTTCTCCTTTTAAAGTAATCAAACTACTCCATAAATCAAAAAATATATTTATCAGTTTATCTTATGTTTTCTGTAGATTTTGTGTAATTAACAAACTGATAATCAAAAGGTGGATATTTGTAGAAATATCAGCATTAAATTCTCTTTTTTTTTAAATGTATTTTTATGTATGCCCTTTTCATAAGATGTAATAAGTCTCAGGTGTCCCCAGAAAGTGTCTGCGAAGTTTCGGCTCAAAATACCACACAGATCATTTATTATACCGTGTTGTAATGCCTGCATTTAATAGTTTTAATGCCGTTTTCATGCATGTAACTTTAAATGCAAATTAGCTGCTGCTCCGCCCCCTTTCCAAAAGAGGGTGGAGCCTGTACAGCTCATGCCTCCAATACTCCGCCAAAAACGAAAACATTTGTTTGGTTCAAGGCCGTAACCATGTGTTGAACTTTGGGGGGGACCATTTTTTTTATTTTTATAAAGCATAAAGAAACAGAACAGTGAACGAAATCCTAGGTCTAATTCTATTTGGGAAATAATCCTTTTGGGACTATTTGCAAATAACATTTGCATTCATTTGTGTCAAAGTTATTAGGCCCAAGATTCTTCACATTAGTGAATAAATACATAAATCTGCTGTTGACATTTGAATTCTCTAGTGGTGTGGAGGTAGAATGTTTTTTTCTTCAAAGAAATATCAAACATGTTCATCAATGATTGTATATTAAGAGCAGGTTTGTGTGCATTTTGTTTTGTGATTTCACCGGAAAGAATAGTCTCCGCAACGGCATTAAGCGATAGACTGACGTGCTCGTCTGTGTGTGTGAAGGCTGTGCACAAGCCAAAAGAGAACGTAAACCCCGCCTACTTTGATTTGATTGGCCATCTCAATCATTTTGACATTGACGAGCGTCATTAGACCTGAGGCAGACCAGACTAAAATGTAACTTTTAAACCTTTTTGTCATCCTAACATACAGAGCGCTGGGTAATGAAGTGAATTTCATATATTAGGGGGGGCAGTTTGGCCATTTCTAATTATTTGGGGGGACTTGTCCCCCTCAGTGTCTATGGTGGTTACGGCCCTGGTTTGGTTTTACAGCACTTACTGCTATATCTGCTTTAATATGAATCACATATGAAAAACAACCCAATTGCTGGGTTTGCCCATTTTCAACCCAACTTGGGTTGTTTTTAACCCACTTTTATTTTTGACTGAATAACTTTAGTAGCTTTAATAAGAACACATTTCTTACTTGAATGCTGCTGTTAAAAGCTCTGCCGAGGATGACTGTACAGGGCGGGGTCTATGCTAATAAGGCGGAGTCTGTCATCGTTTATGGGCGGGGCCTATGCAATGTGACGTCACAAAAGCTAGAATCCTCAAAGGGCTTGTTCTGAGACACTGCTTGTGACTTTAATAGGGATTAAAAAAGGAGTGTGTGGATTTCTTCCATTATAGTGTGATTGTGTACACACACGGCCGACACACATTTATGAGTTTAGTTTGAACATTTATGCAAAACACACTGCACCGACTTTGTGGTTATGTTTGTGCCATTACAGCATTTGCATAATTCTTTTAGTGAAACAAAAAAATAAAGTGCAAATAAAGTGTGCCATCAGAGGCTGTAATTACATCTTTCTTCCATAATTATGTTTCTTCCTCCATCACATCTCTGCGAAGGAACATATGGGACAATTCCGCATAGTTTTCCACTTTTGGCTTCACTGAATCACTGCTGCCCTGGAGGAAGATACTTTAAAGAAATGTTTCATTTATGTTGCTCCATCTTAATGAGAAGCAGGTTTCCGTTTCCCTCGAGTCTCCAACTTATAACAGGAAAACCAAAGCCAATGCATCACCTCGTGAGATCTGCCTTTCATGAATGAAGATCCTCCCAGAAACGCTCGTACATCTCTTGAATGTTTACAGAAATGTATTTATTATTAAATAAATTCTACCTTGCAGATTAATTATACAAGTGCCTAATGCGTAACACGCACTCCATTAATTTGGCATTTATGAGTACAGATTAAGCTCTTCCCTAAATTTGCATAATTGCGCTTGCGTTTAATGTTAATTTCTAATTTTCTGGTGTTTTTGACTAAATGCATGACCTCCCTTCAAAGGTTTAAATTAATATCTTAGTTAGTTGATAATAATTAAGGACTCATTTGACAAAAAGCACAGTTTTCTGCTGATTATGTTTGTGAAACGGGACACCTGTGGTCTGATAGCACAGGGCTAGAAAGCCTTGATTGTTTTTGCTCTGAAACGGGTTCAGTCACATCTGGAAGTGCCGCAGGGGGTTTGTTTAACTTCGACATTAAGGCCTGCAGGGCTTTTGCCGGGACCGTCTGCATACGCACTTGCCATGATTTTGGGTTGTGGTTGATTTTAATGTCTGTGCTTGATCGCAGATCTATGGTGAACACGTCCTTGATGTGGCTGCCCAACTCCAGTTTCTGTCAGCACATGCCCTTGCTCCGGTGGCTGTGAGTACTCCCTGTTATTGACCCTTTCTCACCTCTTACATGTACAACATTGAGTGTTGTGTTTTAGAGGGTTTTCGCTGACTTCAGTAGGAAATCTGTCCTCTAGGCAAGGACAAATGAGATGAGGTCAAACAAAAAAAGTATATTATTTATTTTTATATTTTATTTTATTATTTTTATATTGAATTTTTATATATTTTTATTTTCATTATTAATTTTATTTTTATTTTGTATATTTTATTTGTTTTATTTTATTTATTTTATTCATTATTTTATTTTATTTTGTATATTTTATTTTATTTTCATTATTCATTTTATTATTTTATTTTTATGTTATTTTGATATTTATTTTATTTTTTTATTTTGATATTTTATTTTGTAGAATTTATTTATTTTCTTTTATTTATTATTTTGATATTTTATTTTTATTATTCATTTTATTTTTATTTTTTTATGTTTTAATATATTTATTTATTTTATTTCTTGTTTTATTTCCCTTACAAAAATAATTAGCAACCTCAGAATAAATTCTGATAAAAGTAAGGTCTCAATTCTTGTTCTTTTAGACTGAAGTGCAGCGTTTGATGCTATTAACCATGATATTTGAATCAATCGTATATTAAAGGGAGAAATGTTTGCGTCCCATAAGGAGCCTGCCTTGGTCCTGTATTTTTCCATTGTTATGCTAATGACACACTGCTGTACATTTCCGTTGAGCCTAATGATAATACGGCGCTTAATAATTCGATTACTACCTGCTTTATGGCAGTAAATAATTGGAGTAATTACTTTCTAAAGTTAAACGAGGTTCTATTAGTTGGCCCTAAAACTAAAAGAGAAATGTTGTTCCAGAATCTGGTTAATTTCACTCCTCGGGCTTACAAGTCTCCCATAAGGTAACACAATCTTCAGTTTTTCTAAGAAACAGCTAACATTCGACCTTTATTAAACCAGAAAGATGCAGAAAAATCCATGCACTTGTTACTGCTTTCCCACAAAAATCAATTAATAGACTTCAGCTTATGCAAAATTCAGCAGCTCGTTTACTAACCAGAACTAAAAACAGAGAACATATAACATCAAGAACCTGAAGATCATATAATGCAGGTTTATTGAGGTTCCCAGCTATAGAAAATCAGTGGTGAGGCGTATGTAAATTATGCACTAAAACCAGATGTAAGGGACGGTAAAAACGTGTCTTTATACTCTGCATTTAATTAGTTACTCTGAATTGTGCTTATAATAAATTGTCTCCTATATGTTTTAGCATTTCCTAGATGTGTTGTAGCTGATTACATTTACGTACAAAACATGCCCTGACCCGTCGAGGCATGGACTCCACTAGACCCCTGAAGGTGTGCTGTGGTATCTGGCACCAAGATGTTAGCAGCAGATCCTTTAAGTCCTGTAAGTTGCGAGGTGGGGCCTCCATGGATCGGACTTGTTTGTTCAGCTCATCCCACAGATGCTCGATTGGATTGAGATCTGGGGAATTTGGAGGCCAAGTCAACACCTCAAACTCGTTGTTGTGCTCCTCAAACCATTCCTGAAGCATTTGTGCTTTGTGTCAGGAGCATTATCCTGCTGGAAGAGCCACAGCCACCAGGGAATACCGTTTCCATGAAAGGCTGTACATGGTCTCAACAATGCTTAGGTAGGTGGTACGTGTCAAAGTAGGAGGCAGTGTGATGCTTTGGGCAATGTTCTGCTGGGAAACCTTGGGTCCTGCCATCCATGTGGATGTTACTTTGACACGTACCACCTACCTAAGCATTGCTGCAGACCATGTACAGCCTCACCCTAAAACACCAACCAAAAGGGTTGTCCTTCGTCTCTTAATGAATCATGGGTGTGTTTTGGGCGTAACGTGCAGTAAACCAGTCTCATCTCCCTTTCCCTTTAAAAGCCAGTTGTGCTCGCGCCATGAGTGGATTCACTATTCACATGAGGAATACAGACACGAGTCCGTTTAAACACACGTGTATCGCCACAATTGGTTAAGTAAGTCGGAAATTTCATTGGTCATTACTGCAAATAGATCATTCTGATACATGCAGTGGCTATCAATATGACATGTAGGCAATTTTATCTTTATGTACACAATAATAATCTGCGCATCCCTGTGTGTGTCTGTGTGTGTGTTGTGCACCGCCTATAGGCTCATATTACTAACACACCCTTTAAATAACACACAGATACTGCACTATTGACTTTAGAGCAGGTTTGTGTTGGTCAGTGGTCAGTGGTTTTCAGTTCCTCACAATAGCAACGCTCCAACAATGCTCCTGAACACACCTGGTGTTCAGACCAGACGCCCATGGGTGAACAGATGCGCCAGTGCATTTGATATTTAAACACCGTGGAGCTGGGCGTGAACCTGAGAACTGCGTCGGGCTGACACTAGCAGAACACACTAGTGTCGCACCTGGCATCGGGTGTGTGAAAGGGCCCTGTGTGTTACTAACCCCGCATTAGGTTGTGCCTCGCTCACACTATAATCCGCGTGGAAGGAGACAGACAATGGCCATCAGCAGGGCACGGTGTTTTTATGTTACTTATACGATCAGGCTCATTCACGCTGCAATGCTCTCGCCGCTGAATGACACTTTGCCATCTGCAAGTTCAGCCTGACAGTTTAATAGCTATTCACATCCTCTCATCAAGGCTCTCACTGAATGAACGATGTCAGCGCGCGGCAAGCGTATCATTCATGTAGTTATCATGGACCTTGATTAAATGTATTTTTGTTGTTGCAGGCAGAGTGCGATGAGTTTTCCCAGTCGTCTGTGCCGTTCTCTTCCTATGTCCTCGAATTCAGGATTTATGTTTTTGTTTTGTTTTTAATTTACAGCTGTCTTTTTCTTTTCCTTGTCTTTCCTGGCAGGGACTTTGCTGAAAACCACGTAGAGTTGCTGAATTATTCGACTCTGATGACTTGCACCGAGCTCACAGTCCTGTAAGTGTTTTTCGTGCTTTTACTCTCAGCCGTGATTGTGTTTGTGATGGCTATGCTATTGATACAGCTCAATGTTAAGTGGTCTCTTATTTCTTTCCAGAGCTGCATGTTAATGCAAGCATCTCAATTTATAATGGTAATATAATGCCGAGTTTGATTTAATAGTCAGTTTAACTGGATGACATCATTACAGATGTCAGTTTTAGTTTATGATGTCAGTCGTGTTTTTTTAAATTCCCAGTTTATTATCTCTAAAGGGAAATGCTTGTTCTTTATCAGGGTGTGAGTGTCTGCATGCGTTTCTTACAAGTGAAGAGCAACATGGAGAATGATGTCAAGCATGTCTTAACGAAGTTTAAAACTGTGGGGCATTAAGTATATGGTAGTCGTTCTGTCAAACGATTAATTGCATCCAAAATAAAATGTGTTTTTACATAATATGTGTGTGTGTACTGTGTTTAATTATTACACACACATGCATTTATATATTTATAATTTATATTCTATATAAATATTGTATATGTTACCTTAAATATATGTGTGTGTGTGTGTGTGTGTGTGTGTGTGTGTGTGTGTGTGTGTGTGTGTGTGTGTGTGTGTGTGTGTGTTTATATACACATAATAATTATACACAGTACACACACATATATTATGTTAACACAAACTTATTTTGGATGCGATTAATCACGTTCGTGTGTTCAGCTCAGGGAAGGGAACCAGCAAAAATTCAGCATAAAGTTTCAATGATAAGGAACAAAATGTCCCAGGTCTGGTCCTCCCTCCTTTCCACTGTCTTCACTCTTCCTTCTTTTTTTCTTCTTTTTTTTTTTTTTTGCTTAAGGTGATTCATACTTTAAAACTTTTGTAGAGCATAATTGCTACAAACTACAAAAACTACATATATTGTTGTGAGCGCTAGGTGATTTAGATTATATTACGTTTTAAAATACTCATAATCATACCTTTTTATTGATTACATGTTATTCTCACAATGGCAGTCAAAAATGTACACTCACCTAAAGGATTATTAGGAACATCTGTTCAATTTCTCATTAATGCAATTATCTAATCAACCAATCACATGGCAGTTGCTTCAATGCATTTAGGGGTGTGGTCCTGGTCAAGACAATCTCCTGAACTCCAAACTGAATGTCAGAATGGGAAAGAAAGGTGATTTAAGCAATTTTGAGCGTGGCATGGTTGTTGGTGCCAGACGGGCCGGTCTGAGTATTTCACAGTCTGCTCAGTTACTGGGATTTTCACACACAACCATTTCTAGGGTTTACAAAGAATGGTGTGAAAAGGGAAAAACATCCAGTATGCGGCAGTCCTGTGGGCGAAAATGCCTTGTTGATGCTAGAGGTCAGAGGAGAATGGGCCGACTGATTCAAGCTGATAGAAGAGCAACTTTGACTGAAATAACCACTCGTTACAACCGAGGTATGCAGCAAAGCATTTGTGAAGCCACAACACGCACAACCTTGAGGCGGATGGGCTACAACAGCAGAAGACCCCACCGGGTACCACTCATCTCCACTACAAATAGGAAAAAGAGGCTACAATTTGCACAAGCTCACCAAAATTGGACAGTTGAAGACTGGAAAAATGTTGCCTGGTCTGATGAGTCTCGATTTCTGTTGAGACATTCAGATGGTAGAGTCAGAATTTGGCGTAAACAGAATGAGAACATGGATCCATCATGCCTTGTTACCACTGTGCAGGCTGGTGGTGGTGGTGGTGTAATGGTGTGGGGATGTTTTCTTGGCACACTTTAGGCCCCTTAGTGCCAATTGGGCATCGTTTAAATGCCACGGCCTACCTGAGCATTGTTTCTGACCATGTCCATCCCTTTATGACCACCATGTACCCATTCTCTGATGGCTACTTCCAGCAGGATAATGCACCATGTCACAAAGCTCGAATCATTTCAAATTGGTTTCTTGAACATGACAATGAGTTCACTGTACTAAAATGGCCCCCACAGTCACCAGATCTCAACCCAATAGAGCATCTTTGGGATGTGGTGGAACGGGAGCTTTGTTTATTTTAATATATAATATTTAATGCACTTCATGTTGTTGATAACAAAGAATGGAATATATTTTGTTTCTCTTTGTATTTTTATATCAATATGGTACAAGATTATTCTACTCAAATCAATGTGATAAACAAGTTAAGTCAAAAGTAGTCAGATTACATTACCTTAAATATGTAATGTTTAAGTAACCAATTACAGTTTATAAGTAATCTACCCAGCTCTGCTTATTGTTCAATTTTAGCTGTATGCTTGTGTGTTTGTTTGTTTTTTACATTCTTTAACTATGTAAATGAGCACACTTTGCAATTATCACAACTCTACCATAGATTGAGAATGAGCTGTGCTCAGATGTGTTGAAATTTGTGTTTTTGGACTGGGCCATTTCACTGAAGAATATGTTGAAAGCTCTCCAATTTAGAGATGCATGCTGCCCGTTGTCTCATGAGGCTTCCATCAGCCAAATGTCTTTTAGGGGCCAAGCACTGAATTATGCGATGGCACCTATTATCCTCGTATACGTTTTTTTCTTCTTCTTCTTCCACCATGGGTGTCTATGTCAGCCCTTAGAACCCTAGAAAGAGTTGTGAAATTTGGCACACTAATAGAAGTCAGTCCAAATATTCACCAGAGCAAATGTGGAGTCTCTAACTCAATCCCTCCAGCACCACCAACTGTCCAAAGTTTCATTTATGCTTTAACTTTTGAACCTAGGGCTAGAAAACCTAACTCCTCCCAGGACGCTTTGTCCGATTTTTCATGAAAATCAAATCAGATCATCTTCAGTCCATACTGGCAAAGAGCTATCAAAAGCTTTTGGACAAACCCAAAAAATAACGTGCGAACGAATTCAACGAAGAGCACACCAAATTGGACATGAGGCTATTTCTCTGCAACGCTTTAGCGTATTCAGACCAAACTTGGTGCATGTCATCCCAAGCATGACCTGAGGCTACACGCAGCGTTTCGGCACAGCGCCACCAATTGGTCAGAAGATATGAAAAAAGCTACTTTTCCTTATAACTTCCAAAAGGTTAGCCAGAAATTCATAAAACTCTCTTTTGATTCAGTGCATCATACCGAGTCACATGACACCTAATTTTCCCATATTAACTATTGTGGGCTTTGGCCATTTAGAATTTTGCCCTAAAATGCTGTATTTTAAGATTGCATTAGTGTATTGTTATGAAACTCGGTATGTGTCATCGGCACCATGCCCTGAAGGTACTCAAAGTTTTGAGACAGCACCACCTTGGGGTCATGCCGAGAACAATGATACCAGTTATGCCATATTTACTTGAATTTGCTGATAGACCCAGCCATTCTCGAGTAACGCATCAATTAATTTGTTGGCATGAGCCGATTCTGAGGCTGTAACTCAGCAACGCTTTGACATAATGACACCAAACTTTTTGTGTCAATATGTCACAACTTTTTTTGACAATGACACCTCACACTGACCACACCATAATAATTTGATAACAGCGCCATCTATTGGTCAAAAGTGATAAGCAATTAATCATATTACAGTGATTGTATTCATGATTTTTCAGCCATTTTGACTAAAATAAAATGCTCCCATCTTTGTTCAAAAGTTACTTAATGAGGTTGATGCAAAATTGGTTCAGACTGCATCTCAGCCAAACTTTGATCAATTGAAACAAAAATTGGTGTGCTTTATCGGAACCCTGATGTGAGGGTCCATGCCAAATTTGGGAACAGGGCCTCCTACAGGTCATGAGATCTGAAAAAATGGCTATTTTTGCTAATTACTTTTGAACAGTTTGTCAAAAAAATTATCTTGGTGTCTATGGATTCCTTGTGTCATGCCGAATTTGTGGATACCGATTTTGCCAGGATCTGACAACCCATTGGTCCACCATTTTGAAATTTGTTATAAATTGGAATATATTTTACACAATTTGACACAACGGCACAAAATTTGGTAGGGTTCATTAACAGCATGTCCTGAAGGTTCCTGAGAAGTTTGAACAGCGCCACCTAGTGTTCCAGAGATGTTTCTAGTGTTTTTTTTTGTTTTTTTTTGCTACTACAAATTTTTGATGTACCTCTGAAGTTGACCTTGCATGTGTTTGTTGTCTTATGCTAGTTAGCGTAGCATGCTATTCATAGGCCATTATTTCTAATGTGGTTTTTGACTGTCAGGTTAAACATAATTTATGTTAGTGACCAAATTATCTTAGATTGCTAATTGTTGATATGCTAACTAATGCTTTGGTGTGTTCATTCTCACAATGAAAGCTCTCCTTGGTGAATCAGCATCAACTGAGTGGCGCAACTTGCTAAGTCAGGAATCTTTCAGTACTATACGTTTTGCTTGCAGTGCTTCAGTGCTTGCCAAAATTTATTCAGACACCTTCAACGTTGGTAATAAAATATGACGAGAGCTCAGAGTTAAACTGAACAAACTCATCTTGATAATGTCAGATAACGCTGATAGAAAGGGATGTAACGGATCACAATCAACCAATCAGCTGTTAGATTTAACTACACAATCAGATAATACCAGTTTAGCTCAACCAGTGAGCAAGCAATGCTTCATTTAGTTCAGTCTGTGGGGTCAAAGGTCACATTAGTGATTGAAGAACAAACACTTCAGCAAAACATGCTCAGCTCAAAGTGTCTGGATCCTTTTGCTCACAAATTTTTATCAATATTACTGGTAGTCACTGAATCTTTGGGTATAATATGTCACAGTTTACTTTATTTTGCTCTCCTCGCTTACAGAAATGAACTATAGTGTCCTCCGTACACTAGTAAAAGTGCACTAGCCAGCAGCCATATCACCCTGTAACCCAAGACTGGTTTCCCACTGAAGCTAAGCAGGGCTGAGCCTGGTCAGTACCTGGATGCGCGTTTGGAACCAATGATCGGAATCGAAAACAAATTTTCTAAACAATTCCAATGGCATCGTTACTGAACCGGTTCTCGATGCCCAACCCTACTAGTGACCTCACCATCAGCCACTGGTAGCATGCAGCTTTGGTCCTTAAACCATTGAAAATGAAAGCAGAACGTGTCCCAGTGTGATGACAGAAAGATGTTGCCTTATTCAGACAGACTGAAGTCTCAGACAGCGACAACAATACCCCTTCCAGACGTTTCTCAAGGCTCTATTAGTTTATTATTAAGACGTGCCATTCTCTTTTGTAATGGATGTGGGGAAGTGTGAGATGGTATCTCTGCAGATAGGGTCAGCTCGCCCTTGCCGGAAAAATAAGATGGCAAATGCAGTAGGATTTCATTATAATCTGGCTGTTCTTTTGATGCTGACCACTTGTGTGGAAAGCCTCAATGTTGCAGTTTAGTCTCATTGGAAAGTAACATAAATTGTTCTTTCATTTTTTTATGCCCAGATCACTGCATGACAATAAAATCAAGATACTTCCAGAAAGCATGTTTCATTCTCTCGGATCTCTGGTTGAACTGTGAGTACAGCAACATAATATGTATGTACAATCATTTTATTTGAGTAATAACGCTTTTATAATTGAGATGTGCATGGATTACACTCATCTGATTGCTGTGTTTGTTTCTCCTTGTTTTTTAGAGATTTGTCATGCAACAGACTTTCCAATCTTCCTAAAAACATTTTCAAGAGTTTCAAATATCTGCAGAAACTGTGAGTTATGCAAATATCAGTCACAAAACTGTTGAATTGGTTAGTGCAATAAACCACAGCATGACTGACACCATACGATGAAATAATATTTTTAAAGGGATATTTTACCCAAAGAGGAAAAATTCTGTCATTATTCAATCTTACCCTCATGTCCTTCCAAAACTTTATGCTGCTATTTCTTCCATGGAACAAACATGTCTACATTTGGGGGCTGAAGAAAGCGCCACAAAAAGGCATCTGTGTGTAGTCTTTGAAGCCGTATGCTAGCTTTTTGCAAGGAACGGACTTAAATTTATTCTTGTGTGTAGCCCACATCTGCTTTCAGAAATGCAGCCAAAAAATACACTATATTGCCAGAAGTATTGGGCCGCCCCTCCAAATCCCTGAGTTCAGGTGTTCAATCCCTTCATGGCCACAGGTGTATAAATCAAGCACTAGGCATGCAGACGCTTCTACACACATTTGTGAGAGAATGGGGATAGGTTGCCACCTGTGCAATAAGTCCATTCCTGACATTTCCTCACTACTAAATATTCCACACTCAACTGTTAGTGGGATTATAACAAAGTGGAAGTGATTGGGAACAACAGCAACTCAGCCACGAAGTGGTAGGCCACGTAAAATCACAGAGCGGGGTCAGCACATGCTGAGGATCACAGTGCGCAGAAGTCACCAACTTTCTGCAGAGTCAATAGCTCCAGACCTCCAAACTTCTGTGGCATTCAGATGAGCTCAAGAACAGTGCGGAGAGAGCTTCATGGAATGGGTTTCCATGGCCGAGCAGCTCATCCAAGCCTTACATCACCAAGTGCAATGCAAAGCGTGGGATGCAGTGGAGTAAAGCACGCCGCCACTGGACTCTAGAGCAGTGGAGACGTGTTCTCTGAGTGACCAATCACGCTTCTCTGTCTGACAATCCCATGGATGAGCCTGGGTTTGGAGGTTGCCAGGAGAACGGGACTTGCCTGACTGCATTGTGCCAAGTGTAAAGTTTGGTGGAGGGGGGATTATGGGGTGGGGTTGTTTTTCAGGGGTTGGGCTTGGCCCCTTAGTTCCAGTGAAAGGAATTCTTAATGCTTCAGCATACCAAGACATTTTGGACAATTTCATGCTCCCAACTATGTGGGAACAGTTTGGGGACGGCCCCTTCCTGTCCCAACATGACTGCGCTCCAGTGCACAGCGTCGAGTCCATAAAGACATGGATGAGCGAGTTTGGTGTGGAGGAACTTGACTGGCCTGCACAGAGTCCTGACCTCATCCCGATAGAACACCTTTGGGATGAATTAGAGCGGAGACTGGAGCCAGGCCTTCTCGTCCAACATCAGTGCCTGACCTCACAAATGCGCTTCTAGAAGAATGGTCAAAAATTCCCATAAACACACTCCTAAACTTTGTGGAAAGCCTTCCCAGAAGAGCTGAAGCTGTTAGAGCTGCAAAGGGTGGGACAACGCCATATTAAACGGATTAAGAATGGGATGGCATTAAAGTTCATGTGCATGCAAAGGCAGGCGTCACAAAACTTTTGGCGATAGAGTGTATATGGACTTCAGAAGAATATCGCATGTTTCAAGTCCTTTATGGAGCTTGACGACTCCTGGTAACTATCCACTGATGTTGGCTGACAAGAGAGAAAAAAATCTGATTATATAAAAAAAAAAAGATAATTTTAATGTTTGCAGGAACATATCCAATAATCCTGCTCTCCATATTCACGCCAGTCACTTCGATCGCCTGGTCCATCTTGAGTCTCTGTAAGTATCTCTGCCCTGGAAAAGACTGCCTTTTTAAGACCCTATTAGTAGGTGTCAGATGAAATACAACATTCACTTGTGTTTAACAGAAGTCTGGAGGGCATTGAGATTCCTGATATAAACACCAAGATGTTTCTCTCCATGGGGAACCTCTCCCACATGTACGTCCCTCTCTCTGTGTGATCTGTAATGATCTGCATAAACTCAGTGCTCAGCTCGTAATCTGTTCATTGT
>CM031952.1:10800508-10843008 GCA_018749465.1 Paracanthobrama guichenoti | reverse complement strand
CATTGCTCTGTGGTCCAGTTCTGATGCTCACGTGCCACTGTTGGTGCTTTCGGCGGTGGACAGGGGTCAGCATGGGCACCCTGACTGGTCAGCGGCTATGCCGCCCCATACGCAACAAACTGAGATGCTCTGTGTATTCTGACACCTTTCTATCAGAACCAGCATTAACTTCTTGAGCAGTTTGAGCTCCAGTAGCTCGTCTGTTTGATCGGACCACACGGGCCAGCCTTCGCTCCCCACGTGCATCAACGAGCCTTGGCCGCCCATGACCCTGTGGCCGGTTCACCACTGTTCCTTCCTTGGAGCACTTTTGATAGATCCTGACCACTGCAGACCGGGAACATAAATTATACCATCAAACTCTAAGAAAGAAGGATGTGTTCATACATTATTCCCAAAACACATTCGCTTTTGTGACCACTGGAGTATCCTTAAATATGTTGTCTGACTTGTGGGACAATCAGGAAATAAGCAGCTGTCAGATATTTCACAGCTCCTCTGGGAATAAAGGCCTAAAATAAATTCCAAGCAACTTCATGCCCTTTCTGGTCACATGGTTTGTGTAACATTAGCAACACATTATTAGCTGTTTGATAACGTAGTCAAGAGAAAAAAAGGCTAATCATATTAATGTCCGTTATGTGTCCGGCGTGGTAAAGAGCGACACCATTGTGCAGCATTTACTACAGTAACTCCAGTAAAGTTGAGCGAGTGGATCTCTGAGCTGTGCGAGTGAGTGGAGGCGGGGCTCATTTGCATATTCATGAATCTGCGTATACTAAATGAAGTAAGGGTGTCGAGTTACATTCAAGCTTTTTTAAGGCATGAAGCAATTTTGACAGGGAAAACGTTTAAATGTTATTTTGGTGATCAAAGATGAGTTTTAAGGGATATAATTATTGACTACATTGAGACTTTAAATCTATTTAATTATAGTCTGCAACTAGAGAGGATAACAATAATCAACATGATGAAACCAGACATAGCAATCTTATAATCAGCACAGATGACCTGACTGGTCTTCAGTTCTCATTTCGTCCTGAGGAAGAAACAAAGTCTTAGCAGGGGAGCCCATTTTCCACTGGCTTGCTCTTTTTGAAAAAGATTTTGCATTGTTTATTTGCAGAAACCAACATTTTTTATGAAGATATTAGGTACTGTATCACATCGCTTAAAGGGATAGTTCACCCAAAAATTAAAATTATTAAAAATGAAATGTCCTCTCCCTCAGCTCATCCTAGGTGTGTATGACATTCTTCTTTCAGACGAACACAATCAGAGTTACATTAATAAAGTCCTGACTCTTCCCAGCTTTATAACGGCAGTGAACGACTGTTTCTGTTTTGAAGTGCATAAAAGTGCATCCATCCATCATAAAACTGCATCCAGTGCATCCATCCACCATAAAAGTGCATCTATCCGTTATAATAAAGGCCTTCTGAAGCGAAGCGATGCGTTTGTGTAAGAAAAATATCCATATTCAACATGTTATAAAGTAAAATATCTAGCTTCACATTTTGGGCTGCCATTATAAAGCTGGGGAGAGTCAGGACTTTATTAATGTAACTCTGATTGTGTTCGTCTGAGAGAAGAATGTCATACACACCTAGCATGAGCTGAGGGAGAGGAAATCATGGAGTCATCTTCATTTCTGGGTGAACTATCCTAAACTAAGGGTCCTTGTAATTGTTTTGATTTGTTTTACTTGAATGTTTTCCAGTTGCTGACTGTCTGATGGGAGTCTATCTCTTCTTCCTGGGGATATTCGATGTGAAATTCCGTGGCGAATATAACCGGAACGCTCTTATCTGGATGGACAGTGTGGAATGCAGAACGATTGGCTTTCTTGCCATGCTCTCCTCTGAAGTTTCTGTTCTCCTCCTCACCTACTTGACGCTGGAGAAATTCCTAGTCATCGTGTTCCCGTTTAGCCATCTGCGTCCAGGGAAGCTGCAGACCACGCTGGCTCTGGCGTTCATCTGGATTCTGGGATTTGTCATAGCAGCTGTTCCCCTGCTGAATGAAGACCTGTTTGGAAACTATTATGGGAGAAATGGAGTTTGTTTCCCTCTGCACTCGGATAGGCTGGAGAAACCAACAGCCAGAGGATACTCCACAGGGATATTTCTTGGTTCGTTGTCTTTTCATGTATTTGTACAACGTTGATGTCTGTAAATCCCTTCAGAAAACAGCGTGTAGCGCACTTGAGCATAGCTTCTTAGGATATTGGGAGCGGCAGTTTTCATATATTATGTTTCTAGTATTGTAGTTTTAATGTATAATCAGGGGGTCACAGAGTTTGATGACGGTCACAGAGTTTGATGACGGTCAGACGGTAACAGAGTTTGATGACGGTAACAGAGTTTGATGACGGTCAGACGGTAACAGAGTTTGATGACGGTCACAGAGTTTGATGACGGTCAGACAGTCACAGAGTTTGATGACGGTCACAGAGTTTGATGACAGTCACAGAGTTTGATGGTGGTCACAGAGTTTGATGGCGGTCACAGAGTTTGATGACAGTCACAGAGTTTGATGACGGTAACAGAGTTTGATGACAGTAACAAAGTTTGATGACGGTAACAGAGTTTGACGGTAACAGAGTTTGACGGTAACAGATTTTGGCGGTAACAGAGTTTGACGGTAACAGATTTTGATGACGGTAACAGAGTTTGATGACGGTAACAGAGTTTGACGGTAACAGAGTTTGATGATGGTAACAGAGTTTTATGACGGTAACAGAGTTTGACGGTAACAGAGTTTGATGACAGTAACAGAGTTTGATGACGGTAACAGAGTTTGATGGTGGTCACAGAGTTTGATGACGGTAACAGAGTTTGATGACGGTAACAGAGTTTGATGACAGTAACAGAGTTTGACGGTAACAGAGTTTGATGACGGTAACAGAGTTTGATGACAGTAACAGAGTTTGACGGTAACAGAGTTTGATGACGGTAACAGAGTTTGATGACAGTAACAGAGTTTGACGGTAACAGAGTTTGACGGTAACAGAGTTTGATGACGGTAACAGAGTTTGACAGTAACGGAGTTTGATGGTAACAGAGTTTGATGACAGTAACAGAGTTTGACAGTAACAGAGTTTGACGGTAACAGAGTTTGATGACGGTAACAGAGTTTGATGACAGTAACAGAGTTTGACGGTAACAGAGTTTGATGACGGTAACGGTAACAGAGTTTGATGACGAACAGAGTTTGATGACAGTAACAGAGTTTGACGGTAACAGAGTTTGATGACAGTAACAGAGTTTGATGACAGTAACAGAGTTTGACGGTAACAGAGTTTGATGACAGTAACAGAGTTTGATGACGGTAACAGAGTTTGATGACGAACAGCTTTTGATGATGGTAACAGAGTTTGATGACGGTAACAGAGTTTGATGACGAACAGAGTTTGATGACAGTAACAGAGTTTGACGGTAACAGAGTTTGATGACAGTAACAGAGTTTGATGACGATCACAGAGTTTGATGACGGTAACAGAGTTTGATGACGGTGACGGTAACAGAGTTTGATGACGGTCAGACGGTAACAGAGTTTGATGACGGTCACAGAGTTTGATGACGGTCAGACGGTAACAGAGTTTGATGACGGTCACAGAGTTTGATGACGGTCAGACAGTCACAGAGTTTGATGACGGTCACAGAGTTTGATGACAGTCACAGAGTTTGATGGTGGTCACAGAGTTTGATGGTGGTCACAGAGTTTGATGACGGTAACAGAGTTTGATGACAGTAACAAAGTTTGATGACGGTAACAGAGTTTGACGGTAACAGAGTTTGATGACAGTAACAGAGTTTGGCGGTAACAGAGTTTGACGGTAACAGATTTTGATGACGGTAACAGAGTTTGATGACAGTAACAGAGTTTGACGGTAACAGAGTTTGATGACGGTAACAGCGTTTGATGACGGTAACAGAGTTTGACGGTAACAGAGTTTGATGACGGTAACGGTAACAGAGTTTGATGACAGTAACAGAGTTTGACGGTAACAGAGTTTGATGACGGTAACGGTAACAGAGTTTGATGACAGTAACAGAGTTTGACGGTAACAGAGTTTGATGACGGTAACGGTAACAGAGTTTGATGACAGTAACAGTTTGACGGTAACAGAGTTTGATGACGGTAACAGAGTTTGATGACGGTAACAGAGTTTGACGGTAACAGAGTTTGATGACGGTAACAGAGTTTGATGGTAACAGAGTTTGATGACAGTAACAGAGTTTGATGACAGTAACAGAGTTTGATGGTGGTCACAGAGTTTGATGACGGTAACAGAGTTTGATGACGGTAACAGAGTTTGATGACGGTAACAGAGTTTGATGACGGTAACAGAGTTTGATGGTGGTCACAGAGTTTGATGACGGTAACAGAGTTTGATGACGGTAACAGAGTTTGATGACAGTAACAGAGTTTGACGGTAACAGAGTTTGATGACGGTAACAGAGTTTGATGACGGTAACAGAGTTTGACAGTAACAGAGTTTGATGGTAACAGAGTTTGATGACAGTAACAGAGTTTGACAGTAACAGAGTTTGACGGTAACAGAGTTTGATGACGGTAACAGAGTTTGATGACAGTAACAGAGTTTGACGGTAACAGAGTTTGATGACGGTAACGGTAACAGAGTTTGATGACGAACAGAGTTTGATGACAGTAACAGAGTTTGACGGTAACAGAGTTTGATGACGGTAACAGAGTTTGATGATGGTAACAGAGTTTGATGACAGTAACAGAGTTTGACGGTAACAGAGTTTGATGACAGTAACAGAGTTTGATGACAGTAACAGAGTTTGACGGTAACAGAGTTTGATGACAGTAACAGAGTTTGATGACGGTAACAGAGTTTGATGACGAACAGCTTTTGATGACGGTAACAGAGTTTGATGACGGTAACAGAGTTTGATGACGGTAACAGAGTTTGATGACAAACAGAGTTTGATGACAGTAACAGAGTTTGATGACGATCACAGAGTTTGATGACGGTAACAGAGTTTGATGACGGTAACAGAGTTTGATGACGGTCACAGAGTTTGATGACGAACAGAGTTTGATGACGAACAGAGTTTGATGACGAACAGAGTTTGATGACGAACAGAGTTTGATGACGAACAGAGTTTGATGACAGTAACAGAGTTTGATGGTAACAGAGTTTGATGACAGTAACAGAGTTTGATGGTAACAGAGTTTGACGGTAACAGAGTTTGATGACAGTAACAGAGTTTGATGACGAACAGCTTTTGATAATGGTAACAGAGTTTGATGACGGTAACAGAGTTTGATGACAAACAGAGTTTGATGGTAACAGAGTTTGATGACGGTCACAGAGTTTGATGACGGTCACAGAGTTTGATGACGGTCACAGAGTTTGATGACGGTAACAGAGTTTGATGACAGTAACAGAGTTTGATGACGAACAGAGTTTGATGACGGTCACAGAGTTTGATGACGGTAACAGAGTTTGATGACAGTAACAGAGTTTGATGACGAACAGAGTTTGATGACGCACAGAGTTTGATGACGTAACAGAGTTTGATGACGAACAGAGTTTGATGACGAACAGAGTTTGATGACGAACAGAGTTTGATGACGCACAGAGTTTGATGACGCACAGAGTTTGATGATGGTCTCAAGAGTCTCAAGAGTTTTATTTGTCACATACACAGTTATATACAGAATATACAACCGGCAGTGAAATCTAAACAGGTCCGCTCCATGGACAGTGCAACAGAGTTTGATGACGGTCACAGAGTTTGATGACGGTAACAAAGTTTGATGACATTCACAGAGTTTGATGACGGTAACAGAGTTTGATGACGGTAACAGAGTTTGATGGTAACAGCGTTTGATGACGGTCACAAAGTTTGATGACGGTAACAGAGTTTGATGATGGTAACAGAGTTTGATGGTAACACAGTTTGATGACGGTAACAGAGTTTGATGACATTCACAGAGTTTGATGACAGTAACAGAGTTTGATGACATTCACAGTGTTTGATGACATTCACAGAGTTTGATGACGGTAACAGAGTTTGATGACGGTAACAGAGTTTGATGACGGTAACAGCGTTTGATGACGGTCACAGAGTTTGATGACAGTAACAGAGTTTGATGGTAACAGAGTTTGATGGTAACAGAGTTTGATGACGGTAACAGTTTGATGACGGTAACAGAGTTTGACGGTAACAGAGTTTGATGGTAACAGAGTTTGATGACGGCCACAGAGTTTGACGGTAACAGAGTTTGATGGTAACAGAGTTTGACGACAGTAACAGAGTTTGATGACGGTAACAGAGTTTGATGACAGTAACAGAGTTTGATGACAGTAACAGAGTTTGATGACAGTAACAGAGTTTGATGGTAACAGAGTTTGATGACGGTAACAGAGTTTGATGACAGTAACAGAGTTTGACGGTAACAGAGTTTGATGACGAACAGAGTTTGATGACGAACAGAGTTTGATGACAGTAACAGAGTTTGACGGTAACAGAGTTTGATGACAGTAACAGAGTTTGATGGTAACAGAGTTTGATGACAGTAAGAGAGTTTGATGGTAACAGAGTTTGATGACGGTCACAGAGTTTGATGACGGTAACAGAGTTTGATGACGGTCACAGAGTTTGATGACGAACAGAGTTTGATGACGCTCACAGAGTTTGATGGTAACAGAGTTTGATGACGGTAACAGAGTTTGATGGTAACAGAGTTTGATGGTAACAGAGTTTGATGACAGTAACAGAGTTTGATGGTAACAGAGTTTGATGACGGTAACAGAGTTTGATGACGGTAACAGAGTTTGATGACGGTAACAGAGTTTGATGGTAACAGAGTTTGATGACAGTAACAGAGTTTGATGACAGTAACAGAGTTTGATGGTAACAGAGTTTGATGACGGTAACAGAGTTTGATGACGGTAACAGAGTTTGATGACAGTAACAGAGTTTGATGGTAACAGAGTTTGATGACAGTAACAGAGTTTGATGACAGTAACAGAGTTTGATGACAGTAACAGAGTTTGATGACGTAACAGAGTTTGATGGTAACAGAGTTTGACGGTAACAGAGTTTGACGGTAACAGAGTTTGACGGTAACAGAGTTTGATGACGCTCACAGATTTTGATGGTAACAGAGTTTGATGACGGTAACAGAGTTTGATGACAGTAACAGAGTTTGATGACGGTAACAGAGTTTGATGACAGTAACAGAGTTTGATGACGGTAACAGAGTTTGATGACAGTAACAGAGTTTGATGACGTAACAGAGTTTGATGGTAACAGAGTTTGATGGTAACAGAGTTTGATGACGGTAACAGAGTTTGATGGTAACAGAGTTTGATGGTAACAGAGTTTGATGACGGTAACAGAGTTTGATGGTAACAGAGTTTGATGACAGTAACAGAGTTTGATGGTAACAGAGTTTGATGACGTAACAGAGTTTGATGACGGTAACAGAGTTTGACGGTAACAGAGTTTGACGGTAACAGAGTTTGACGGTAACAGAGTTTGATGGTAACAGAGTTTGATGACGCTCACAGAGTTTGATGGTAACAGAGTTTGATGACGGTAACAGAGTTTGATGACGGTAACAGAGTTTGATGACTGTAACAGAGTTTGATGACTGTAACAGAGTTTGATGACAGTAACAGAGTTTGATGACTGTAACAGAGTTTGATGACGGTAACAGAGTTTGATGACGGTAACAGAGTTTGATGACGGTAACAGAGTTTGATGGTAACAGAGTTTGATGGTAACAGAGTTTGATGACGGTAACAGAGTTTGATGACGGTAACAGAGTTTGATGACTGTAACAGAGTTTGATGACAGTAACAGAGTTTGATGACTGTAACAGAGTTTGATGGTAACAGAGTTTGATGACGGTAACAGAGTTTGATGACGGTAACAGAGTTTGATGACGGTAACAGCGTTTGATGGTAACAGAGTTTGATGACGGTAACAGCGTTTGATGGTAACAGAGTTTGATGACGGTAACAGAGTTTGATGACGGTAACAGAGTTTGATGACGGTAACAGAGTTTGATGACAGTAACAGAGTTTGATGACGGTAACAGCGTTTGATGGTAACAGAGTTTGATGACGGTAACAGAGTTTGATGACGGTAACAGAGTTTGATGACAGTAACAGAGTTTGATGACTGTAACAGAGTTTGATGACAGTAACAGAGTTTGATGACTGTAACAGAGTTTGATGGTAACAGAGTTTGATGACGGTAACAGAGTTTGATGACGGTAACAGAGTTTGATGACGGTAACAGAGTTTGATGATGGTAACAGAGTTTGATGACGGTAACAGAGTTTGATGATGGTAACAGAGTTTGATGACTGTAACAGAGTTTGATGACGGTAACAGAGTTTGATGCAAGATTTATGAACACAATAGTTATTTTTAAAGAATTAGGAAAATTACTATTTAGGGCTTTTATAAATCAAATAAATGAAATATTACCAAAGGTAAAATAAAATATTTTGATACATTATGGAAAAAATACACTTAATTCAGACAAGAAATCATGATTTTCAGCAGAAAAGACATTTTTTACAGAAAATATTATATTGTTATGGCCTGTAACATCTTGTGATTACAAATTATTAAAATAATTAAAAATATAACCATTAAAAACCCCCCAAAAAACTTTGGACACCAAATGTGTTGAATGTCATCTGCTCCGCTGTGATCACACTTCTTTAAAGCGCTTCATTAAGGCTTTTAGCCCAAACGTTTAGCCTCACATTTTCACGCCTCATTTCTTTACACAGAATGATCATTTGTATTAATTTTACATTAAGTTATGCAATCTGAAGAGCTCTCTCCGTATCACTGCCATTAGTGGGGCAGAAATGTCATCAAACTGATAAACCACCCGTTTAATGAGTTCCTGTTTGTTCCTGCACACACACACACACACACACACACACACACACACACACACACACACACACACACACACACACACACACACACACACACACACACTCACACACACACACACACACACACACACACACACACACACACACACACACACACACACACACACACACACACACACACTCACTCACACACACTCACTCACTCACACTCACACACACACACACTCACACACTCACACACACACACACACACACACACACACACACACACACACACACACTCACACTCACACTCACACTTGATGTGTTTTCATGTTTTATGGGGACATTCCATAGGCATAATGGTTTTTATACTGTACAAACCGTATTTTCTATCCTCTTACACTAACCCTACCCCTAAACCTACCCATCACAGGAAACATTCTTTATTGATTAAATCTGACATAAGAGGACACGTATATGACACTACATTTAAAAATACTGTTCATCTCTGGCTTTATTGCTCGGGTTATTTCAGGGTTGTGAACTTCTCTCACCTGAGAGAGCACATCCTGCTTTTTATTGTTTTATAATGACTATTTAATATTACTGCTAAACTCTGACTAGGCTAGGCATGGCATATTAAAGCATGGCTAGGCATATTAATTGTTCTAGGAACCTCAAAACATATTTTATTTTTTGTGTATTTTGTGTGCTAGTCCATAATGTTCTAGGGCTCAAACATAAACTCAAGCCCCTAAATCCTGCCTATAATAAAATAAAATATAATATGTATATTATATTACATTATATTATATTATAAAAATATTATTTAATTAAAAATATAAAATATAATTAAAATATATAAAATATAATATAATTTAAAGTATAAAATATAAAATAATAAAAAAATTATTTAATTTAAAAATATAAAATATAATTTAAAAAATATAATATATAATATAATATAGAAAATATACAATAATTATAAAATATAATATAATTTAAAATATATAAAATTATTTAATATATAATATAATATAGAAAATATAATATAATTAAAATATTAAATATAATATAATTTAAAAATATATAGAAAATATAATATAATTTTAAAATATATATATAGAAAATATAATATAATTTAAAAAAATTATATATATTCACATTGTCGTGTTATGTGTTCACAGGTCTTAATCTGGTGGCGTTCTTGGTGATCGTTGTGTCTTACTCCAGCATGTTCTGCTCCATTTATAAAACTGGCATCAATGCCACAGATGTGCGCAGTCGGCTTCACAAAGATGTGGCTGTGGCCAACCGCTTCTTCTTCATCGTGTTCTCTGATGCCCTCTGCTGGATACCCATATTCTTGGTCAAAACACTCTCTCTTCTGAGAGTTGAGATTCCAGGTATGTTATGCATTTCTGCAGCACCCTTTAAGCATGTTTCTCTTACAGTATTTATCCATATCTCATTATGTTTACACTTATATCGACATTATAGTAATCAATTTTTTACAGAACAAAATATTGTTCATGAATACGGACTGTAAATAATGTAGTGCAATGACACTGGCTAGCTAAGGCCGTTATTTCACATTTTTGCAGGAATCTTCAATCCTATAACATTTGGCAGTTGGCACAAAATATATTTTAAAAGACAAATATCTTAAGGTGCACTATATTGTCAAAAGTTTTGTGACGCCTGCCTTTGCATGCACATGAACTTTAACGCTATCCCATTCTTAATCCGTAGGTTTTAATATGGAGTTGGCCCACCCTTTGCAGCTATAATAGCTTCAACTCTTCTGGGAAGGCTTTCCACAAGGTTTAGGAGTGTGTTTATGGGAATTTTTGACCATTCTTCTAGAAGATCATTTGTAAGGTCAGGCACTGATGTTGGACGAGAAGGCCTGGCTCACAGTCTCCGCTCTAATTCATCCCAAAGGTGTTCTATCGGGATGAGGTCAGGACTCTGTGCAGGCCAGTCAAGTTCCTCCACACCAAACTCGCTCATCCATGTCTTTATGGACCGACGCTTTGTGCACTGGAGCGCAGTCATGTTGGGACAGGAAGGGGCCGTCCCCAAACTGTTCCCATAAAGTTGAGAGCATGAAATTGTCCAAAATGTCTTGGTATGCTGAAGCATTAAGAGTTCCTTTCACTGGAACTAAGGGACCCCATAATCCCCCCTCCACCAAACTTTACACTTGGCACAATGCAGTCAGGCAAGTCCCGTTCTCCTGGCAACCGCCAAACCCAGACTCGTCCATGGGATTGTCAGACAGAGAAGCGTGATTGGTCACTCCAGAGAACACGTCTCCACTGCTCTAGAGTCCAGTGGCGGCGTGCTTTACTCCACTGCATCCCACGCTTTGCATTGCACTTGGTGATGTGAGGCTTGGATGAGCTGCTCGGCCATGGAAACCCATTCCATGAAGCTCTCTCCGCACTGTTCTTGAGCTCATCTGAAGGCCACAGAAGTTTGGAGGTCTGGAGCTATTGACTCTGCAGAAAGTTGGTGACTTCTGCGCACTGTGACCCTCAGCATGCGCTGACCCCGCTCTGTGATTTTACGTGGCCTACCACTTCGTGGCTGAGTTGCTGTTGTTCCCAATCACTTCCACTTTGTTATAATCCCACTAACAGTTGAGCGTGGAATATTTAGTAGTGAGGAAATTTCAGGAATGGACTTATTGCACAGGTGGCAACCTATCACGGTACCACGCTTGAGTTCACTGAGCTCCTGAGAGCGACCCATTCTTTCACAAATGTGTGTAGAAGCGTCTGCATGCCTAGTGCTTGATTTATACACCTGTGGCCATGAAGGGGTTGAACACCTGAACACCTTTGGAGGGGCGGCCCAATACTTTTGGCAATATAGAGTATTTATAATAAGGCACACAAAAACTGGGTGATGTAACCAGAATATGACTCATGTATGATTCCAAACTGACTGTGATGGGTTTGAAATAATGCAGCCCTCTGTGGTTTTTCATGCACTTGTGAGAGCAGACATTTGTAAATGTATTGTGTCGAGGCTTCCAGTTATTTTTAGCTGTACTAAAACTGGTCTTTCTTACCTTATTATTTTAATGTATTGTCGTAATTACAGTATAATCTGGTTTGTATCAGATAGTAAAGATTCAGATAGTAAAGTATCAGATTTGTATTAAATAGTTTTATCATATACTACACTGTTATTCTTCTTGTTTACGTGTAGATGATAATGAATCAGAAGTCTCGGACATTCACAGAAAATAAAGTAGATATAGTGAGTAATGATGAATAACTATTGGTGTTTTGCCCGGTTATAGTCACATATTTTGTTCAGTTATGGCCCTGGTATTTTAGGCCTGACAATTACATTAACCCTAAAAGGGCAAGACCATAAAAATAAAACAGAAAATGTATTTATTGCTATTTTTAATGTTTGCATCCCCTAGGATACGTCGCCCCTTTGGGGAAATAAATTCATTGAAAAATGAATGCTTGTATGGCAATACATATTACAATATTTTCGCCACATTTTAAAAACATTTATTCTTTCATTACTTAAACTAAACATTCTTTGTAAAATTCTGTTGGAATTAATATATTATAGCCTACTGTATCATATTTAATATGCAAGTTCATAGGGGCTATAAATGATCAATTATCAATATGACCAAAACTTTGCTTTTTGCTCAGAAATCTTTAGTGATTTTTATAAATTAACTGTAAGATAAATATTTACTGGACCAAAGCAACTTGGGTTTACTTTTTATAAAAGCCTGATGTATAAATATGATACTCATCAAAAACCCATATGCAAATATTTATAGTTTGCATGTTTTTTGTTTTTTTGAGTATCATATTACACACACACACACACACACACACACACACACACACACACACACACACAGACTCACACAGACTCACACAGACTCACGCACACACACACACACATAGACTCACGCACGCACACACACACACACACACACACACACACACACACACACACACACACACACACACACACATAGACTCACGCGCACACACACACACACACACACACACACACACACACACACACACACACACACACACACACACACAGACTCACACAGACTCACACAGACTCACACAGACTCACGCACACACACACACACACACACACAGACTCACGCACACACACACACACACACACACACACACACACACACACACACACACACACACACACACACACACACATAGACTCACACACACACACACACACACACACACACACACACACACACACACACACACAGACTCACGCACACACACACTCACGCACACACACACACACAGTCACTCACACACACACACACACAGACTCATGCACACACACACACACACTCACACACACACACACACACACAGTCACTCACACACACACACTCACGCACACACACACACACACAGTCACACACACACACACACACACACACACCCTTTTGACACCCTTTTTCTCTGTGTGTAGGGTATGAACCCCTAATAAAACTTTAGCAGTAACCTTCTCAAATGAAATTATACATTTAATTATCCTTATTTTTCTTTCGTACCTCTAGCCAAGTGTGTCACACATCCTGGATGTGAATTGATCAGTGCAATCATTTCTTCTGTGGTTTGCCTCTGCAGGGACGATAAACTCCTGGGTGGTGATCTTCATTCTTCCCATCAACAGCGCACTCAACCCCATCCTCTACACCCTGACCACCAGCTTCTTCAGAGAGCAGGTGGAGCTTCTCCTGTGCCGCTGGCAGCTCCGCTCCGCCTCAAAGAAAGACCGCAAGAGTCTCACCAGCTCCACCATCTACATGGAGACCCCTCGGAACGCAGAATTCCCCGCAAAAATCTCCTTGCCACGCCTGTCACTGGCAGACATGGATAACCAATATGGATGAAAGTGTTAGGGGGTTATATCATAGTCATTATCTATGAAAGGAGACGGCCATTCCTGGCACACTTTAAGTGAAAGGATGGCTCTGTTGATTCTGGTGTTTTTTGTTCTGATATGGAGTGCTCTTTTTAGACGCTCTTTTTCTGCTGTTTTCTCCATTCGGAGAAGCCATTTTTGAAGACTTCAGCTGGAGCCTCGAACCTCATTTCCACCTGAACGCCGCGTCTGGCTTGTAGCCCTCGAGCTGGGCTTGTCTCAAAAGATTTTAAAGAAGAAAAGCAATGACTACAAAAACAATGAGTGACAGTATTTCCTGCAGAGCACATCTCTGAGAGATCAGGGGACTTTAAAGCATCATTTCTATGAAGGACGGAACATTTGTACAGTGTTTTTTTATGGAGATGCTTGAATATGTGATTGAATCTGAGACGTTATTTGTAATGTACAGCAAAGGGTTTTAACGCTTGCTTTGCCATTTCACAGAAAAGACTCATTAAAGGGAAATGCCTGAACAATGCAGATGCTGCTGACTGAACTCAAGCATGCAATCGAGATAAAGAGGTGCATTCAAGGTCACAGAACAGAGACATTTTTTATGTTTGTCATTTTTTAACGACGATGTGAAAGCATTTTTTAATACTCATTTATAAGTTAGATTTTTCTACGCATCTCAAGCTACACAAACAAACATTCAAAGTCAGATGTAAATTATGTTCATAATCCAAAGTCTAATGGAATGTGTCAAGCTATATAAAAAATGACTAGTAAAAAAAAAAAGCTGTTGATTGTTTATAATTAATCATAAAAGTCAGTATATCCCACAAATGACTGATCTTTCATTTCACATTCATTTGTGCAATTTTATAAAACACTCCACGGATTGCACTATAAAAAGTTTTTTTTAAAATATATATATTTTGAAAGAAGTCTCTTCTGTTCACCAGGGCTGCATTTATATGATCCAAAATACAGCAGAAATAGTATTATAATTTAAAATAAATGTTTCCTATGTGAATATACACTCACCTGTCAGGATTATTAGGAACACCATACTAATACTGTGTTTGACCCCCTTTCGCCTTCAGAACTGCCTTAATTCTACGTGGCATTGATTCAACAAGGTGCTGAAAGCATTCTTTAGAAATGTTGGCCCATATTGATAGGATAGCATCTTGCAGTTGATGGAGATTTGTGGGATGCACATCCAGGGCACAAAGCTCCCGTTCCACCACATCCCAAAGATGCTCTATTGGGTTGAGATCTGGTGACTGTGGGGCCATTTTAGTACAGTGAACTCATTGTCATGTTCAAGAAACCAATTTGAAATGATTCGAGCTTTGTGACATGGTGCATTATCCTACTGGAAGTAGCCATCAGAGAATGGGTACATGGTGGTCATAAAGGGATGGACATGGTCAGAAACAATGCTCAGGTAGGCCGTGGCATTTAAACGATGCCCAATTGGCACTAAGGGGCCTAAAGTGTGCCAAGAAAACATCCCCCACACCATTACACCACCACCACCACCAGCCTGCACAGTGGTAACAAGGCATGATGGATCCATGTTCTCATTCTGTTTACGCCAAATTCTGACTCTACCATCTGAATGCCTCAACAGAAATGGAGACTCATCAGACCAGGCAACATTTTTCCAGTCTTCAACTGTCCAATTTTGGTGAGCTTGTGCAAATTGTAGTCTCTTTTTCCTATTTGTCGTGGAGATGAGTGGTACCTGGTGGGGTCTTCTGCTGTTGTAGCCCATCCGCCTCAAGGTTGTGCGTGTTGTGGCTTCACAAATGCTTTGCTGCATACCTCGGTTGTAACGAGTGGTTATTTCAGTCAAAGTTGCTCTTCTATCAGCTTGAATCAGTCGGCCCATTCTCCTCTGACCTCTAGCATCAACAAGGCATTTTCGCCCACAGGACTGCCGCATACTGGATGTTTTTCCCTTTTCACACCATTCTTTGTAAACCCTAGAAATGGTTGTGTGTGAAAATCCCAGTAACTGAGCAGATTGTGAAATACTCAGACCGGCCCGTCTGGCACCAACAACCATGCCACGCTCAAAATTGCTTAAATCCCCTTTCTTTCCCATTCTGACATTCAGTTTGGAGTTCAGGAGATTGTCTTGACCAGGACCACACCCCTAAATGCATTGAAGCAACTGCCATGTGATTGGTTGATTAGATAATTGCATTAATGAGAAATTGAACAGGTGTTCCTAATAATCCTTTAGGTGAGTGTAAAGTAGCGTGTAATTTATTCCTGTGATCAAAGCTGAAGTTATCATCATTACTCCAGTCTTCAGTGTCACATGATCCTTCACTAATCATTCTCATATGAGGATTTGATGCTTATTAAACATTTATGATTATGATCAATGTTGAAAACAGTTTTTGCTGCTTAACATTTTTGTGGAAACTGTGATGCACTACCATTCAAACATTTGGGATAAGTAATATTTAAATAAATAAATAAATACATTCAAGAGTTTATGTATTCAATAAAAAAAAAAAAATTAAAACAAATATTAAGCAGCAAAAACAGTTTTCAACATTGAACAATTAATAATTGACCACCAATAAGTTTTGATAATAACTGATCAGCATATATTATTTTAAATTATAATACTATTTTAGAATATTGCTTTCACTGTATTTTTGATCAAATAAATGTAAAAAAAACAAATAACGTCTGACAGGTAATGTGCATTTTTGCTTATGCTGTGAACATTCACAGGTAGGACAGACAATGACATTAACCAGAGATTGTAAACTCTGATCAGTTTTATACCATTAGTACTTCACAGTTAAACTACGATTAGTTTATAGACTGCATTTGAAGAGAAAAATCCCCACAATATGTGCTGTTTTAAAGGTAAACTCTATTGCTTCTGATGCTGTGTTTGAGACTGCACCTGTAAGTCTCCAGCAGCATCCTTCCAGGCGCTCGAGAACGTGCGTCGCAGCCAATCAGCGATCTCCATTTCTCTCCTCGGGAAATATCTGCAATCTGATTGGTCGCTATGGGCGGAGTCGCGCCATCCTCCTCAGCGGCCGTTTTTTTTCTGTCAGTCGATGCGAGGAGACGCGAGACTAATGAAGTGAAAATAGCAGAATTCAGCGACGACGGGTGGATAAAGATATGAAGATATAAACTGCTGAACGCAAACACACAAGGTATGGTGTTTTTACTCGATGTTTTTAGGGTGTTAAATGTAAGCGGTGTCCATTCCAGGATGAAACCGCTTAAATTTGACGGAGAACTAGCCGTGAGGAAGGCCAGCCCACCCGCACAGATTGTGTTTGTTTGTTTGTCTGTTGATGATACGCTAACACATCACAACAGATTCGGTTTCTAACGGTCTCTTCCATGATTAGAAATAATGTACGCTGTCTAAATGGTTGCCATCGGTGTTCTGGGTTTACTAAATGTGATGTACATATAGCTTTAATGGAGATGGATGTCTGCTGTGATTATGACAACAATGTAATAGTGGCTGTGCTCTAAACCGAGTGTGCTCCCTACATAGTGGTGTGCTACCTACATAGTGCTCTAAACCGAGTGTGCTCCCTACATAGTGGTGTGCTCCCTACATAGTGTTCTAAACCGAGTGTGCTCCCTACATAGTGCTCTAAACCGAGTGTGCTCCCTACATAGACAGCATCTCTGGGCATCACGTGGGCATCTGGGCATCTTGCGTTTGTCCAGCGACTTATTTTAAAGATTGTGTTTTCTTGAAGGCTCACGCGATTTTGAGACACATCTAATGTTACTTCTGGTCACTATCAAACATCACTAATATTGTATTTTATCCTTCAGGAAATTGGATGATTTTGTATTCTGCATGGCAACAATCGCTTCCTCCTTTGTCTAAACAGGGTGAGTCGTGACTGATTGCTTTTTTTGTGTCGTTATTTAATTACAGTATTCATGTGTTGTGTGCTATCTAAGAAATGTGGGGTCAAAAAGTCCGAAGCCCCATTGAATATCAGGGATTCTGTGTGATGTATATAAAAAAAATCAAATATGTATTAAAAATATATAAATACATATTTCGAAAATTACTGTTGAAAAGATGACTAAATAAGAATGTTTGCACATTTGTGAACTTGTCATGCCTATAACATAATATTAAATGGAAAAATTGTACTGAAATGCAAAAGTGTTTTATGTTTTTGTCACTGTATGTCAGGTTGTTTTGATTCTCATTATTCATTACATAATTCAGACAAAAACTTGCTTGTAAATATTTATATTCAGTTGCTGAGAGCATTTGTGAAGCTTGGCGTGTTTTGTTAATCATTCTAATAATTAGTAACATAAATGCTGATTCAATATGTGACCCTGGACAACACAAACCCGTCATAAGGGTCAGTTCTTGACGTTGAGCTGTATAGATGATCTGAAGCTGAATAATAATCTCTCCATTGATGTGTGGTTTGTTAGGACATCTGAGGGTGCAAAAACATCTAAATATTGAGAAAATCTCCTTTAAAGTTGTCCAAATGAAGTCCTTAGCAATGCATATTACTACTAATAATACATTTTTGGTAGGACATTTACTGAATATCTTCATGGAACATGATCTTAATATCCTGATGATTTTTGGCATAAAAGAAAAAGTGATAATTTTGACCCACACAATGTGTTTGTTGGCTATCGGCACAGATAAACCCGTGAGATGTTGAGCTCCAGGAGCACACGTGTGGAATATCTTGCATATGTCTGTCAAATAGTTGTGTTGAGGTTTGTTTGTCGGTCTGTGGGCGTTTTTTCGGAGATGATTTGATGTTGTGATCGAGTCATGTGACTCATGTATTAGTGAAGATGATTTTGGGTTTATTTTCAGCATATTATATGCATGATTACATATTAAAGGACATATTTTATTGGCATATATTATGAATCTGTAAAAACATTATGCAGATGTGTTTGGGCTCTCATGCTAATATCATAACTTCTGCAGATTGTAGATCATATTTTTGTTTGATGAATGAAAATTAATCGTTTGCTCACCCTGTATGTCCTTCTTTCTTTTTTTGGACCACAAAAGATCCCAGTGTTGTGTAGGGTTGGGTATCATTTGAATTTTAACGATTCCAATTCTTATCAATTCCTAATTTATCTTTTGTTGTTTGATTAAAGGTGCACTATGTAACATTTTTTTCAGTAAAATATTCCACTAGGCCAGTGTTATATATTTAGTACTTACAATATCCCAAATGTTTCCAACTATTAGTAAATCGTGAGAGTTGCTATTTTACCCAGTGAACCGGGATGTGAGGGCGTGGCCTGTCGATGACATCACATCTGTGTTCGGGTTCCCGGTTTTATTCAGCAGAAGCGCTTTACTCCTCACTGCGGTGTGAACAAGTGTCAGCGCAGCCGCGGGCGAACGCACAGAGTAACGTCATAACATCATTCTCCACACACTCAGATGTAGGGCTGGGCGATAAAACGATAACGATATGTATCGCGATAGACATGTAATCGATATCTATAAAAAATGCGTTCGATAAAACGTTCGATAATTATTTTTTTTCTTCAAGGAAGAAACCAGAGGTTGCGAAGCAAGTTTGGTTGCGTGAACAAAGGCACTCGCTCTCTGGTAACCTAGCAACCTAGGGAGTGACACGCTAACAGCCAATCATGTAACAGTATCAAGTTTGGAGATCAACCCGAAAATGAGTGCCGCAGCGAGCACGGCAGGAAACAGGAAAACAAGTCAGCTCGCAAGTATTTTATAAATCTGACCGTAGTCAGACCAATGTCGTCTGCAAATTATGCAAGACCGTCGTCCCGACCAAGACTGGTAATACCACACACTTGTTTAACCGCCTTAAGCCTTGTTTATACTTTTGTCTGGCTCTGCAGCGCTAGCCTCCGCTGACTGCGCGCGCCTCGTCTGTTTGAGGAGGTGTTTATATTCGCCGCGCTCGCCGTTGTGCTATTCTATACAGTTTTCAGCCATATTGCCCAGCCCTATTCAGATGTGTCTAATATGATCAACAGAGCTGCGTTCCCTCATACTCATGACCGGGAAAGCGGTAATGGCGTCGGCGACTGTGGCATAATAAAAGTCCCGCTGCTCGCGAGGCATGTGTCGCGTTCATCTCATTAACAATCGCTCCAGCGGCCTCGCTCAGCTCCACAACACTCGCTCCTGCTCCGCTTCACACTACAGTAACGTTAATAATCACATCCATGAACAGGATTTCTGCCCGAGTCCTATCCCGAGTCTTTCCCACCGGCTGTGAGGGGAAGACCACATGTCCCGAGATTCTGCGCTCAAACGTGGCGTCATCAGACTACGCCTTTGTTTTGAATAGGCGACGGAAAAGTTACATAGTGCACCTTTAGCGTTATTTTAGAGACGACAGCAGGAATATTAGGCTGCTGTCACTTTAAGAGCTGCACGGATCCATTATAATGTTACACACGCGGACGAGAGCTCAGTTCAGAGCTTCAGATTCATACACAGTTACTTATGAGAGGCAGATTTCTGTGCGCATGTCGTTTTTGGTGTGTGTGTAGCACAGAAAACAACACGTGGGTCTTGCACTTGAATGGTTTAAAGTCATATAAAAAGGCACACAAAGGAATCGATAAGAGAAATTTAAGTTTAAATTTTATATCAAGTATCCGATTCCCAACCCCAGTGGTGTGGTCCCTTGTTGTGTAAAGGACTTTCATGTTGAAGTGTATTTTCTGTGTTCACTTCCTGTGTTTATTTCCTGTTTTCCCTTGTTGCATTGTCTTGTTCCTGCATGGATGTTATGTTTGTCAATAAAACACTGCATTTGGATCAGTACTCCTTTGTTTTTGGGTTCACCCGCTCGTATATATAATGGACCAGTAAATAGTGACCAGCATCAAGCTTTTTTTGATTCTCATTCCATATTGTTTCTCAAAAATATATCAATATATCATACAAACTAGATATACCACCCAGTCCTACTTGAACTCCCTTTTTATTTGATCTGCTCCAAGAAAGTACACTTCCTGAATGTAGCAAACATCAAACACAGACGACAGGAGCATTTAGAACTAACAAACACTAGTGAATACTAAAAGCACATGAAACTGTCAAGTAGAGTTACTTATGTTACAATAACTCTCACACACACTTGCATGCACACACACTCTTGACACTCTTGACACATGCACGCTTGCATGCACACACACACACACTCACACATACATACTCGCACGCACGCACACGCTTGCACGCACACACACTCTCACATGCACACACATACACACACTCTTGCGCACACACTCACTCGCACGCGTTCTCACACACACACACACACTTGCACACACTAGAGCTGCACGATTTGAGTAAAATCTGAGATTTAAAATGTGATTTTTATTTTTTCTACAAATGGTGTGTGTGTGTGTGTGTGTGTGTGTGTATATATATATATATATATATATAACAAAATAAGAAATTACTTTACAATAACATTTTTAATAACATTATTAAAAATTGAGTATTTAAGAATAAATACAACAATATTATAATAATAATAATAATAATAATAATAATAATAATAATAATTATTATTATTATTATTATTATATTTTACCTGTTAACAGGCAGGCAGCCTGTGACTAAAAATCACTAGAAATGTCTAAGGATTTATTATAAAATATTATATTATTATTATTATTATTATTATTATAAAAATCTGTGATATCAATTTCTTAATTTTTGTCAGGAGGTATAAAAATCAAGAACGAATCTATGTCTTTAATAAGAAATATGAGCCACTGTGGGGAAATCTCCTGTACACTGGAGAAAAACATTTATACATTTATTTAGAGAAGTATTCATTTTCCTATTTTTTTACCCAAAATAGGATGGAGTGAGCTAAACACACTCATGTTTCGTTCATACTGGAGGCCAGAGGGCGCCCTCGAGCAGAAACGCCACATACACCTCAGAGAGAAGTAATATAAGGATGTTTGCAGGAAATCCCTAACGTGTGAAGCTAGCGCTGTAGCGTTTTGATTAAACATGAAGACAATAAACACACGACTGCGACAATATATGGTGTATTTGAGTTCTTCAAGCCTTCTCGGATATTTACATAATAATAAAGTATATTATAATGCAGTGCTAATCGACATAGACTTCATCACTGAATACTATAAAATAATTAATCATATGCCTCATTCTGTGATGAGAAGCCACATCAGCTCACATAAAAGGACATTTCAAACACTCAATATGGTGTTCAAACATTTAACTCACAAACACACATGAACAAACACACTTGCACGCACACACACACACACACACAAACAAACACGCGTTCACACTTGCATGCACACACACACACTTGAACACACACGTTTAAACGTGCACACACTCACATGCACACACACGTTTGCATGCACATACTCACATGCACACACACACACTTGCACAAACACACACACATGCTTACACGCACTCATACACGCTTATATACACACGCCTGCACGCACTCACCTACTCGCACGCATGCGCTTGCACGCACTCACCCGCTCGCGCACACACACACTTTTGCACACGCTTACACGCACTCACCTGTTCGCACGCACACACACTCGAACACGCTTGCACACACTCACCCGCTCGCGCACACACACACTCTCGCACACGCTTGCACGCACTCACCTGTTCGCACGCACACACACTCGAACACGCTTGCACGCACTCACCTGTTCGCACGCACACACACACGAACACGCTTGCACACACTCACCTGCTTGCGCGCACACACACACGAACACACGCTTGCAGGCACACTCTCACAATTGCACACACGTTTGCACGCACTCACCTGCTCACACGAACACACACACAAACACGCTTGCAAACACACACACGTACATGCTCACAGCCTCATACACTCGCACACGCTCACAGAACTGTAAATGTTAAAATTGTGGGTGCAATTTTGTGCTTCGCCGCCATCCGCCATTTTATTCTAGCGAGACTAGCATGTATCCGACGAATGGCATCAGAGAAACATCATTAGGCTATAATGGCTATAATCGATTATGGTCTATCACTGCAACGATGCAGAATCATCCACATCACAATGCATCGATGCAACGTTTAATGCCAGCACCCCTAGCGTTCGTGAGACTCTATTAGTGCCACAGTTCACTCCGTCCCACCCAGAAAAAGCACAGATGTGAGAAATCAAGTTTAACTTGTTTTTTTTTTGTGGTCCAAAAAAGAAAGAAGGGCATATGGCATTAGAACAACACCAGGGTGGGTAAATGATGATGACTTAACTTATTATTTTAGAGTGAACTGTCATTTTAATTCATTTGTACATTTTCCCATTCTGTCCACACTAGTGGTATACAAGATCACACACTTTACTGTTACTGAGAGACTGAATGTGATGCTCAGCCCACTTACACATTGTGTAATCTTAGAGAGATGGTCTTGGTTATTGTGTGTAGGTTAGTGGGTGCTTACAGGATTTTATATAACCGCTTCTGACAGGTAGTTTTAGAAGCAAGTGAAGCGAATGCATTTGAAACAAGCCACTGCGGTGACTGATTTCTAGTCAGGACTCGTTCACGGTTTCGCCTGCTGTTTCTATATTATATGTGTCTCCTCTCGTTCCGGCTGTTTTTTTAAAGCTCAAGTCATGAATTATTAACTGGGGAGTAAGAGCTGCAAAAAAGGACATAGCCATTGTTCTTTCACCTCGATCTCCATCCAGCTCCACTCTTTGTCTCTTTTGATGGACACCTACTCACCTAATCACTTTCTGTGATCGACTCAGCATCTGTTAATATTAGTGAACCTTTACTAACAATAATTCTAAATAAACAAATGATTTTAGATGGTTTCAACATTAATTTAATGTACTAATACATTTTTTAACCCCTTAACTACCACCTCTTTTTTGAGAATAGACATGAAAATGCACAATGCAAACTTAAATTCAATAGTGCTATGTTTGGTCTTGTTTTAAAGAAGACACTCAGCAGATTTTTTGCAAATGAATGAAATGAAAGTATGAAAAAGTTATGGAATGTAAATCAAATGCACTGTACAATAGGATAGCGCTACAACCAACCAGAGCAACGGAGAAGGTGAAGCGGAGCTAGCTGATGGATTAAACTTTTGCCGTATCCGGTCCGAACACATCTTAATTTTTTAAGAATGACTTCAGTGCCATTCTTTGATCTTTCCTCAAAGTTTAACTCCAAGTCTTCCAGAGTCGCGGCCAAAGCCGATTCGAGACACCGCTGTTCGCCAGATTCTTTGTTTTCAAGTAGCACGCGGAACCGCCGTCATTATGTTAAGCCCGCCCACTGACTCTATACACGATGTGATTGGCCTGACTAGAGCTTGCAAGCCAATGGAGAGTTACTAGACGCCCTACCTGCAAATTATATTTGCTGCCGAATCGTTTTTCCTTTTTTTATTCAAAATATTCACAAACTTGCTGGCTATGTCATTAACTACCTGATATTCCGATTCTCAAATACATGTAAGTGAACGTGTTTTATTGTTAAAAAATATAATGGTCATGTTAGCTGATCTATAATGCATGATGGGCGTCGCCATTTTAGTTTGCGCCGCAGTTCAGCGAATCGGATACCGACAGAATTGCCTCGATATTAGCGAGTACTGTAGTCGTTCGATACCAAATTTCGATACCAAGGGGTTAATCTCGTCAACGTCAGTGAGCCAGTAAGCATGCACCGCATGATTGGCTGTGGTGGAAAAAACATTAGTTTACGGCGGTTACTCGCACGTGAGGTTGTAGTGTGTAACCCCGACCGTCTGCGGTGCATTACAGCTCCGACACGGCCACCGGAGCTGATCGCGTCCACTAGTCAATCCTACTGTTTATACCGGCCGCGCCGCGGCTCGAGGACGGAACAACACCTCGTCGGAGCCGTGATGCTCTGCAGACGTGTGCAGTGTAAATAGGGGGTAAGCGTCCCAACCCACATAGATGGAAAAGATCAAAAGTGTGGCTACATTTCACCAGGCTCGATGCCAACAGCACGCAATGCATTATTCACGACAAGATAAGATCGACAACATGACAAATCTGCAGCGCTTGACAGTGCACGGAATAAACTAAAGAGCAGAACGTTTCTCCGTATTCGACTGCAAGAAGAACTGCGTCACATAAATGAACCGAAACTCAGCGTATACTTTACTCACAGACATGAGAAATAGGCCTATAGAAAGCTTGAAATGTCTACGTTTAAGCAAACACAAATACTTTATGTAATTGTGCATTTCCCTCTATAGGCGTTCACAACTGCGGAGATAGCGAGTCGGCATCGTCAACTTCATCTTTGCAGCCCACTCAGGACTCAGAAAACTCTAGTATTTATAAATAAAAAATTAAAATTAAAGTCTCCATGCTATTTCTACATTTATAAACATTAGGCTACTTCTGCCAGTGCTTTTCCGCGCTTTATGTGTGTGCTTGAGCGCGAGGGCAGGCATATATATATATATTTTTTTTTTTTGAGGTAATGTAATCTTGTTAAAACGTATTTGGTATCGAAAAAAGTATCGTTTAGGTATCGGAGTCAAGGTATCGGTATCAAAAATTACCCAGCGCTACTGATAAGAATATATCACGTCGTCACTAGATTGTTATTGTCGCTTCCATAGACATCATACAAACTATAAATGTATTGTTTTGCTAGTACTTGTGTATTTAAATATAAAATAAAACTTATGTGGTTGAAAACACTGAATAGTTGTCTTCAAGCGCCGAGCGCGTCCATCTCTGAATCAGTGCCGATCCGTTATGCACTCGCACCAATGCGACCGTGTGAAATTTTAACTTTAACATGATCAAAAAATGATTGCATTTGCTGCTGTTTTGGTCGCAGTCTAGAGCCCTGGAATGAACTAAGTGTAAACTTCTAAAGTGTATAAAATAAATAAAGTAATAAAAGTATTAATTTTCTAATTGTTTGTTATAAATCAACGTCTAAGGAAAAGGTTTCTAATCAAAATATGACTTTCTGTTACAGAACAGGGCGTTGATTTCATACATGTCCTCTGTAGTGGACGCCAACACATCATGTTTATCAGGGTGTGAATAGGGAAAGAAATTGCATATCAATATTCCTATGAAATATTAGGTATTATTATGAAAATGTTGCCAATTATTACTACCATTATTACACTTCTTTTCTCATTACATGTTGCACCAAGAACACATTAATATGCAAATTAGATGCAGTGGATACTTTGCATTGAATGGGAAAATCCAGGTAAAATGGTATATCAATGCATTCCGTTATAGCTTTCATAACATAGTTCAGAATCATCTTTAAACAGTGTTTGTTTAAAAAAATGTGATTAGTCAATTAAAAATAAATCTCATAGTTTTTGCCTATACATGTAATTTAATTTTTTTAAACATCTGAGTCCTGGTGTCAACTACATATCATAACATATGAATGAAATGTAAATGTTCAACAAAAAAAAAAAAAAATCCATTTGTTTTTTTATGCTCCAAACAATCTAATACTTAATGATCTAAAACAATCTCTGAAATAGTACTTTTTATTTTTATTTTACAGTGATCCATTGGTGGATAGAGCGATGGATAAGGGACACTGTCGGGTGTTGCATTTTAAGCTTAATATAATGCTTTTACATACTTTATGCCGTAAAAATAATAATTACACTATTACTTTTTTTAACACATTAAAGGATTAGTTCACTCGCCCCATGTCATCCAAGATGTCCATGTCTTTCTTTCTTCAGTCGAAAAGAACTGAAGGTTTTTGATGAAACTCATTTTTTTCTCCATATAATGGACTTCAGTGGACCCCAAACGGTCCAAATGGCAGATTCAGTGCAGCTTCAAAGGGCTTTAAACGATACCAGACGATGAATAAGGGTCTTATCCAGCCAAACGATCGGCCTTTTAAAAAAAACGAAGAAAAAGAGCCTTGCTCTGCTCTGTGATGCGCGTTCGTGACGTCACGTGATACACAGTTGCGCTGAAAAGGTCACGCTTGACGTAGGCGGGTCAGTGTTTACAAGTTGAACGTGCACATACTAAGTCAAACGCCGTTTACAAAAAAAGGGAGTTAAAAGGTAAAACAACGATGTCGGACATTTTGAATCCTCCTTCTGCACATTTGTAAACACTGACTCTGTGTCCACTGAAGTCCATTATATGGAGAAAAATCCTGGGATGTTTTCATCAAAAACCTTCAGTTCTTTTCGACTGAAGAAAGAAAGACATCTTGGATGACATAGGGCGAGTAAATTATCAGCAAAAGTTGATTTAAAAGTGCACTAATCCTTTAATGCTTTTAATCTGCATAAATGTCATTTCAGCTTTGCTGAAGGAGCTTTTAATGCTTGGCATTTAAGATGCTAATGTGTGCTATTGCTAGCTAAAAGTTTGCTCACTAGCTAGTGCAGTATTATAATTCAGTTGTGTAACATTAAAATGTGGATGAATGAATATATGAAACTGAACGTCTAAATCATGTCAGGGAGCCATTAACATTCACCTTGAGACCACTTAATTGAGTCACTTAAGTTACGTTGATTCATGTGGGACTGATGTACACAATAGGGATGGAACGATTTCACGACGGTTTAAAATGTAATTATCATTAATGTTTGATTATCATGATTTTGAAAACTCGCGGTAAATCCTGTCCAGCCGGCGTCAGTCTGCCGCAGCGCAACGTGGTTTGTTTGAATGAGAAGAAATGGCAGAAGGCAGTGACCGCGTCAGCCTTCTAAAAGGACCAAATCTGAGGTGTGTCATATATTGGCTTTTACAAAAGTCCTGAGGGAAACTCAATCGAAGATGGTCACCCTGTCTGCAGAACATGCTAGAAGAAAGTCGCTGCTATAGGGGCAAACGCTTCTAATCTGCCGAGCCGTCACCCAAGGCAAGTGGACTTTGACCTCAATAGCAAAACTACCTCTGGGAAATAATTGGACTCAAAGTTTTAAGTTTAAATATTTGATCTCACTGACTTTTTGAATTAATGTGAAGCTTCTGTGAAGAAAAGTTTGACGAAACGAACAAGATCAGACAAGACTAGAGTGACATTTAAGGGATAATAATGTATATTCATCGTACACTTATCACACAGATTTAATTACACTGAAAAAAGTGTTGGATTTACATGATTTAATTGTGTACATCGGTCCCACATCAATCAATTAAGTTGAACAAACATAATTTGTTCACGTAACTTAAGTGACTCAATTAAGTGGTCTCAAAGTGAATGTTAATGGCTCCCTGACATGATTTAGACGTTCAGTTTCATATATTCATTCATCCACATTTTAATGTTACACAACTGAAGTATAATACTGCACTAGCTAGTGAGCAAACCTTTAGCTGTGTTTCGCTCCGAGACACACATACAGTGCTGAGTCTTTGTTTTGAACTATTTTTCGGTGGTGAAATAGAGCAAAAACAGGCAATATGGAAGTCTAAACTTTAAGTCACTTAATATTAACTTAAAATCAATATCACATTTGAAAAACTGCAATCTTTGTGTGATATCTTATTAATTATATTATATGATATAAATATAGAGTGATGCTGCGTTCCAGGCAGGTTTCTGAGCCTGTAAGTTACGACTTCAAACTTCAGACTCACGACTTTGTAGCGTTCCAGGCAAAGTCACGCCAAACTGCCAGAGCGCAAGGAATTGTGGTAGCGTTAGCTAGATGGAAACAAAGCGTAGCAGACCGTACGGGGCTTACGCTCATTTACAATCATTTCCATCACCAAAAGGTGCTTACTCCTTGCTTATTTGAGAGAAATGGAGGAGAAAAAAATGGCGCATAAGGCAAGAGAAGCTGTTATACCTTTTATTTTACGTTATTTGTATATCCGTAGGCTGCCATTGAGAAGTTGTTGAAGTTGAAGTTTTTATTTCATTACGTACAAGTATTAACGAAATGTATATGGAGCAAGTCCGGGGGCTGCCATTCCGTTGTTGTTTCGCGGGCTATGTCAGAGCGCATAACTGGGAGTACATCGATAGATTTCAAGAGTTTTATTTGTCACATACACAGTTATATACAGAATATACAACCGGCAGTGAAATGTAAACAGGTCCGCTCCATGGACAGTGCAAATTCACAGTTAAAAACACAAGGAAGAAATTATATAGAAATAGGATATAAAAAAAGTACTATATATATATATATATATATGTCTGTAGAATTATAAATAATCAAGTCAAGTAGAAGAAAAAAGTAAAAAAATAAGAATAAAGAAGTGGAATAAAATAACTGAAGTAGACTGTGCAGTGAGTAAACTGTAGACTTATAAATGTGTGGTTAACAAATGTATGAAGAGTATAATGTGCAAACAGGTTTATAACAGGTTGTTACACAGTACCAACGAGAACAGAAAGTGCAGTGCAATGTCAGTGTATCGATGTTTATCCTGAAGTGAAGTCACGTGATGTTAAGTGACTGAGTTCAGGAGTCTGATGGCCTGGGGAAGAAGCTCCTCCTGAGTCTCTCAGTTTTGGCCATCAGGCTTGGAAGCGCTACCAGATGGCAGCAGCGTGAAATGAGGGTTTGCAGGGTGATTAGAGTCCTTGATGATCTTAGTAGCTCTACCTTTGCAGCGTTTGGTGTAGACGTCCTGCAGAGACGGGAGAGCTGACCCTGAGATACGCTCGGATAAGCGCACTACTCTTTGCAGGGCTTTGCGGTCATGACTGGTGCTGTTCCCATACCACGCTGTGATGCACTGAGTTAATACACTTTCTATCGCCCCTAAATAGAAAGTTTTCAGGATAGCTGGTGAAACCCTGAATTTCCTCAGCTGGCGCAGGTGGTACAGTCTTTGCCTGGCTTTTTCACCTGTGTCTGAATGTGAGCAGGCCAGGTCAGGTCCTCGGAGATGTTTACTCCCAGGTACTTGAAGCTGCTCACTCTCTCTACTGGTGACCCGCTGATCATGAGGGGGGAGTATGTCCGTTGCTGTCTCTTCCTGAAGTCCACAATCATTTCTTTGGTCTTGCCAACATTCAGAGAGAGACAGTTGTCCTGGCACCATGATGTTAGATGCTCCACCTCGTCCAAGTATGCCGTCTCATTGTTGTTGGAAATGAGGCCCAGGACAACAGTATCATCAGCAAATTTGATGATAGAGGTGGAGCTGTGTGTGGACAAACAGTCATGTGTGTAGAGAGAGTAGAGCAGGGGACTCAGGACACAGCCCTGTGGAGCTCCCACACTCAGGGTGATGGAAGAGGACTGCACTATTAGATGTAGTACGAGTTCACGGGTGGGAAGTCACGGGTAGAGGGTTGGAAGAACACGGGTTTCCTGGAACACAGCATTAATCACACAGTGAAAGCGTGTACTCTAATGCACACCCGCACTAGCCTAATCAACAAAACTACATCACGTAGTGTATGCGTGCACTCTCTGGGTGTGTGTGAGGGATATACTCCATAATGTCAGATCGCACATCGTTAAAACAACAATTACGATATTATCGCAGACGATATATATTGCACACCCCTACACAAACGGGTTAAGTAAACTTCAATTTGACTTATATTTAAGTAGATTGAACACAATCAAATTAAGTTGGGACAAAATGTATAGCAGCTGTGTTGCTTTAACTCATTTTAACTAAGCAATTTGAATTTTTTTTTTTCAGTGTACGGGGACATATTGAATTGAGATGCATGTTTTAAATCTTACCTGTTTATAAATCCATTACGTACAGTGTACAGAACAATCGTCCACACAAGAAGTTATAGTAATAATTATAGTAGTATTACAAACACAAACAGAGTTGCATTAATGAAACGAGAGAGTTGTGATGCGTGGATGTGCGCTGTAATGCGTTGCTATTGACGACGGTCATTATAAGGAAGGAAACCCCACAGAATATAATCTTGCTTAATAAAGTGCACAGAGCTGCTTGTTTTATTATATATAAAACTTGTTGAAATGTTCTTTTTGATCACTTTCATCCCATTAGAACAAAACAGTGATAATATTGATAATCGTGATAATTTGGGTCACTATAATCGTGATATGAAGTTTTCATAACTAGTACACAATTAAATCATGTAAATCCAACACACTTGTGTAATGTACCAGTTTACACAGAAATATTAATCAACTGATATAATAATCATAAATGTTTCTTGAGCACCAAATCAGCCAGTTAGAATGATTTCTGATGATCATGTGACACTGAAGAAAGTGTCATTAACATGTGTTATGTTAAATTATAATGTTGGAGGGACAATATTTTTTTGAGGGACACTTAAGTTATTTTGATGGTTTGAGAGAAACTCATGTTCTAACCTGTGCTATCCTCTAGAGGGCAGCCTCACACTTCATGATTCGTGATAGAAATGTTTGTAATGAGAACTTCCTTTTGAGTTGTCTTTATGTCAAGAGAAAATCACAACATCGACTCCTGTTTTCTAGTTTTCACACCACATCTCTGTTTTGTGTTTCTGACTCTCTTTAGATCTTTCACAGTTCCACTTCCCTTTATAGGCCACTTTACCTGAAGAGTTTTGAAACATGACGCTGCTGCTATTGCATAAATTGTTGAGCGAGATCAAATCAATAGAAGAGCATCTCAACACCGGACTTGAGATGCAGAGCCGGTGGACGGCCGTCTACAAAGCATCAGCCAAACAAAGAGAAAACAAGCTTAATATTGACTTTTCACTTCATGAAGAGTCACTTGACAGTGTCCCAGAATGCCTTTCTTTCCGGACAGCGTGTCCATGGCGTCACTCTCCTGGCAGACCAGTCCTAGCTGCCATCGGAGGAATGTGATATCTGGAGATCACTGGCGAGCACATAAACACAAACCCTGTGGTGATCATGATTGTGTGTGTGTGTGTGTGTGTGTGTGTGTGTGCAGTCTGGAGTTCTGGGTTATCTCCAGTAATTAGGCTGCACCAATTAGGTGTGCTATTTTGGGGTAGGCCAGTGGTATTTGCAGTGTTCTTTGTATTTTTATCTGTTAGATCAAGACACATTTTTGAAGGACGAGTTTTGGCCTTAATGTGTGTTTGTGTGCGTGTTCTTTTGCATATGTGTGCTTTTAGAGTTACTTTAACTGTAAACATGAACATTTGGGCGTGTCCAGGTCACATGCCATTGTGCAATCAGATTGTTTTTGTGTCATTTAGCTTTGAAGAAGGCTTTGAAAACTAGATTTATTCTGAAATAATGTGATTGTTTGAATATGCAAAACTACTTGTGCATTTGCCAGGGCGTTGCCGTACAGTTTCTTTTGTGTGCTAATTGTTGCTTGGATGTTTCTAGGAGGTTGCGATACAAGAAGCACATGGTTTTTTTGTTAATTTTCCAAATTAAAGGTGCACTATGTAAAAATTTTTCAGTAAAATGTCCAAACCCAAGTAGGCCTATGTTATGTTTTTGTTCAGTTGAGTACTTACAATATATATTTGTAAATGTTCAGTTGAGTACCCAGTGAATATCTCAAATGTTTCCTGTCGAACATCATTCTGTAAATGGTTTTATTCCGAGAAAGTGCTTTACTATTTTGATCCTGTGGGTAGTGAACTGTGGGTAAGTTGATCCAGAGGGTGTCATCTGTCGATGACATCATATCTGCCCCCTCGGTTTCCGGTTTTATTCCGCAGAAGTGCTTTACTCTCACTAAGTTGATCCAGGTCTGTGGGTAAGTTGATCCAGGTCTGTGGGTAAGTTGATCCAGGTCTGTGGGTAAGTTGATCCAGGTCAGTGGGTATGTTGAGCCAGGTCAGTGGGTAAATTGATCCAGGTCAGTGGGTAAGTTGACCCAGGTCAGTGGGTAAATTGATCCAGGTCAGTGGGTAAGTTGACCCAGGTCTGTGGGTGAGTTGATCCAGGTCAGTGGGTATGTTGAGCCAGGTCAGTGGGTAAGTTGATCCAGGTTAGGGGTAAGTTGATCCAGGTCTGTGGGTGAGTTGATCCAGGTCTGTGGGTAAGTTGATCAAGGTCTGTGGGTAAGTTGATCCAGGTCTGTGGGTAAGTTGATCCAGGTCAGTGGGTAAGTTGATCCAGGTCAGTGGGTAAGTTGATCCAGGTCAGTGGGTAAATTGATCCAGGTCAGTGGGTAAGTTGACCCAGGTCTGTGGGTGAGTTGATCCAGGTCAGTGGGTGAGTTGATCCAGGTCTGTGGGTGAGTTGATCCAGGTGTGTGGGTGAGTTGATCCAGGTCAGTGGGTGAGTTGATCCAGGTCTGTGGGTGAGTTGATCCAGGTCAGTGGGTGAGTTGATCCAGGTCAGTGGGTGAGTTGATCCAGGTCTGTGGGTGAGTTGATCCAGGTCTGTGGGTGAGTTGATCCAGGTCTGTGGGTGAGTTGATCCAGGTCTGTGGGAAGTTGATCCAGGTCTGTGGGTGAGTTGATCCAGGTCTGTGGGTGAGTTGATCCAGGTCTGTGGGTGAGTTGATCCAGGTCAGTGGGTGAGTTGATCCAGGTCTGTGGGTGAGTTGATCCAGGTCTGTGGGTGAGTTGATCCAGGTCTGTGGGTGAGTTGATCCAGGTCTGTGGGTGAGTTGATCCAGGTCTGTGGGTGAGTTGATCCAGGTCTGTGGGTGAGTTGATCCAGGTCTGTGGGTGAGTTGATCCAGGTCTGTGGGTGAGTTGATCCAGGTCTGTGGGTGAGTTGATCCAGGTCTGTGGGTGAGTTGATCCAGGTCTGTGGGTGAGTTGATCCAGGTCTGTGGGTGAGTTGATCCAGGTCTGTGGGTGAGTTGATCCAGGTCTGTGGGTGAGTTGATCCAGGTCTGTGGGTGAGTTGATCCAGGTCTGTGGGTGAGTTGATCCAGGTCTGTGGGTGAGTTGATCCAGGTCTGTGGGTGAGTTGATCCAGGTCTGTGGGTGAGTTGATCCAGGTCTGTGGGTGAGTTGATCCAGGTGTGTGGGAAGTTGATCCAGGTCTGTGGGTGAGTTGATCCAGGTCTGTGGGTGAGTTGATCCAGGTCAGTGGGTGAGTTGATCCAGGTCTGTGGGTGAGTTGATCCAGGTCTGTGGGTGGGTTGATCCAGGTCTGTGGGTGGGTTGATCCAGGTCGGTGCATCATCTGTGTGTGAACGGACCATATGAATCTGAATCAAACCCATGTGCGATTGTAAAGATAATTTACCTCTTTCAAAAACACCTTCAGTAATCAAACTTCCTTTTACAAATATTAATATTTAAATTTCTTAAAGCTAACTTAACATAAAACCAACCAAATAAAGTTGGAAATTCAGCATCTTGAATTGTTTGTATTTATGAAACTATATGTTGAACACCAAAGTTGTAACCTTCCCAAAAACAGCCTAAACAGAGTTTGAGTAAAATAAAATAAAATCAGAACTGAATTATAATGATGGATGGATGATTGGATGAATGGATGGATAGATGGATGAATGATTGGATGATGGATGGATGGATGGATGGATGGATGGATGGATGGATGGATGGATGATTGGATGGATGGATGGATAATTGGATGAATGGATGGATAGATGAATGATTGGATGGATGGATGGATGAATGAATGATTGGATGGATGAATGAATGATTGGATGGATGGATGGATGGATGGATGGATGGATGGATGGATGGATGGATGGATGGATAATTGGATGAATGGATGGATAGATGAATGATTGGATGGATGGATGGATGGATGAATGAATGATTGGATGGATGGATGGATGGATGGATGATTGGATGGATGGATGGATGGATGGATGGATGGATGAAACTAATACTCATGTTAGTCAGACGGTTCTTGTCCTGGTGTGTTTCTGCAGTGTTGAACATGTCAGGTCATCAGGGATTCAGGTGTAGAGATATGATTCATCTTCTGCTCATTATCAGAGCAGGATTTGTTGTTCTTCTGCATCGCTCCTATCAAATAAACAAAAGAAAATGATGAACTAAATCAGTTGTGTAACATTACATTGAAATCACACCAGTTTATACTTCAGAGACTTAACTACAGTGCCTTATGGAGGGGTAAGTTAAAACACTGGCTCAATTTACCCCACAGCATTCGGCTCACTTTGCCCCATAGCTGCCATTTTGGATTAAACTAGCTAGCTTACCAATTCAGGCTAAATGATTTGCATGGTTTTATACATTACTAAATCACCAATATGGATCATAAATAGTTTAGACCTGGACACATTTGCTTTGATGCAACAGCCGTTACATCTGTTCTGCTCAAACTTTCCTTTGACAAGCCTTATTTTAAGTTTTTACAGTAAACTTCCACTCCTCCCGTGTGCTTCTCATGTTCACAGTCTGGCAGAAATGATGAGTGGTTCCAAAATATACAGTCATATGACAATAAAAGTGTACAGTTGCCAAGATAAAGGGGATGGGTCAACTTACCCACTGGCTCATCTTACCCCACTCTCCCCTACTGGTACTAATAACATTTCATATCGCACCATTTTTAATAGCAGGGTACTTTTCTAGTACCGGTATATTGTGGTGTATAAGGTATAAGTTGTTTTAATGGTTTTTGGGGTGTTTATTGGGGGCTGATGTACCTTTTTTTTTTTTTTTTTTTTTTTTTTTTTTTTTAGAAAAAACAGTTGCACTGACAAACAGTTGCTTTGGTATTCTTCTAGTTGCTGGGGCATTTCTAGGTGGTTTGCATTAAACTTTTGACTTTGGAAATGATCCGCAGGCTTTTCATACAGCCAGTCTGTGTTTGACTGTATTTCCCGAAGAAGAAACTGCTATATTTTTTGCCGGCGTAAAGACAGAGTAGCCTTCAGTTCTGCAGCTCTGAGACGGCCCCTGGGAAGAGACGCTGACCCTTTTGGATTTGCATCAAAATGTTGTTTATTGAAGAAAAGGGCTGTTTTGTGTTCTCTCGAAGGAGTGGTCAGTCTCTCTGTTTCTTTTCCCCTCCTTTTCAACAGCACTTTCAGCCAGAGAATAAGGTAGTTGTTCCATGTTGGCCTTCAACAAGTTTACTCCATAAAGCCAGCAACGCCTGCAGGTCAGTGAACAGTGTGGCTATGTGTTAGCTTAATGTCATTAAAAGGTGGTCCAAATAAACACCCTCACCCAAGGACTCCACATTTGTCTAGTCCGTCTGACTAAATAAAAACAACCTTTAAATGATGTCTTTGATTTGTGAGCACATAGCACTTGGGAATCAAACTCGGGGGACATGATGTCTTGGCAACCGTTTTGAAAACACCTTGGATGCAATACACACTTAAAGGGGTCATGAACTGAGAAATCAAATTTTCCTTGAGCTTTAGAGATAGAAGAATTGTTATTCCAAAAACAGCTTTTATTGTACCCAAGCCCAGAGAACGACTCGTTGTGAATGAGCCTATAATAGATGGTGAAAGACCGTCTCTGCAGAAGATCAATGCCTACTTCATCATCGCAACTTTAGCCCCGCCCACTGGCGTGTTAGTGAGATGACGAGGAGAGACGAACTGACTAAAAATAACATTCCCTTCCAAAGGATCCTAATGCTAGGAATGTGCTTATTTATTCTCAACAATGTGAATGTCTCAGTTGAGCATTATTTATTTGTGTTCGCTACATTTCACTGTGGATTCTTTGGGAAATTTCGGCTGCAAACAGACTTTTACGATATGGACTCGACAGTAACGCCACAACATGTGAGTAACCGTGTTCATTCTAATGCCTGATCTGAGACCAGTGATTTCTGATATGTAATGATTCATGTACAGTCAGATGTTCTTTGTCTGTGTGTCAGTAAATCAAACCTTATTTACATCGTGTTTGCACTGTTATGAGGAAAGCATCTCTATATTTAGATCTATAATGCTATAATCAACACTTTTCACCATTAGTTAACCTTGAGAACTGTAATAGTAAAAATGTGCTAAATGTTTTCGAGAGAGTTCCACATGTAATGCTAGCTATTTCATATGCAAAGATGTCAGCCAATCACAGCAGTGGGCGTTTACACTGAAGTCTCACAGCAGACACGCCCCTTCAGATAGTGTTCAAAACAAAGGCTGAAATCAGGGTAGCAAAAATGCCTTTTATTTCTAAATTGACAATTTTTGATGTAAAAATCATACTAACATCATAAGTGCACCATTATAAAACAATGCAGTTCATGGCACCTATAATACAAACCAGAAGCAGGTCATTTTGATTCACTCTTCACTTGCCCCCTCTCTCCTCCTTTACTTTCAAAATCTCCACCCTCTCTCTCACAAAAGAGGCGTGTCCGTCTTGAGTAATCCAACACCTGCCCCATTCAGGCGTGTTACTGTAACTGGCTAAACAGCCTGGACCTGTGAGAGCAGACAGGGAGCTTTAGCACTCATCCCTCTCTGATTTAACTCACACTTTAAAGCTCATGTGCTCAGAACAGAGGAAAGAGGGACAAAAAGCACAAAAGCAGAGTCAGACAGAACCGAGAGGACTGAGATCTGTATCCATGCTGATCCGGAGCAGGTGAAAGCAGTCCCTCTCTTTGTCATCCGTGTGGGATATGTCCGTGGAGGATTGTGCCGGTGTTGTGGTGGATGGTAAACCGAACCCTTGTGGAACCCAGAGCCAGGATGGGATTGTTTTGGTCCAGATGGCTAGTCTCTCCATACACATGTTTGCTCCAGAAGACTTTAAAGGGAAGTTCAGGAAGATCCAGCCCCGAAAAAGACCCACCATCATCAAAGAAGGTACAGCTTTCACCGCTGTCTTTAATGTCCTGATGTGTTATGACACGCAAGTCATCCCTTCATAGTGTGCGATTTAATTAGATTCGTCTTTTATGTCCAGCCAAGTTGTAGACTCCCATCTTTACCTCACACACAGGATATCAAACTTGTGTTTCTGGAATTTTTCTTAGTCAGTTGAAAGCCTGCAATTTGTCTCATCGTGTGAAACTGTGACACAACACTATGAGGTCATGCATGTTTGAAGACTTTCTGGTAGCCTTCAGCTAGAGATCATTGAGCGGGCGGGGAATTTCATTGAAACTTGTGTCTGGTTGTTCTGGTGTTGTACTTAGAGCCATTACCTCACCCCGTCCATTGGGGAGTTTGATTTGTAGTTAGAGACAAAGAGGTTCCCAAGGGTTGACAGGACTATAGACACTCAGTTACTGATCTTAAGGGACTTGGGACTTGAATCAACCGTGCCTACGTGAGCGATGGTGGAGCAGGGGGAAGGGTGGCTGTGAACGAGGAGAGATAGCATCAGCATCAGGAAAGAGATCATTTTGGGTTTTAATTAGACCTTAGTTAAACCAGCATCTCAAATCATCCGGAGCCACAGCTGGGATGGTCCTTATGCAAAGACAACATATGGAGGAAAAGGCAAAGAGAAAAAGAGTTAAAGGGACTTTGTTCACACTGCTGGGGAAATGCACATTTTTATTTAGTTTTTAATATTCGGCCAGATCGTTTGAGACTTTAGCAGTGAATGTCTTGCTCTCTGAGGCTGCATTTATTTAAATATTAAAAACAGTAAAAAAAATGACAAACGTTTTCAATCGGTGATCACCAAGGCTGTGTTTATTTAATTAAAAATACAAAAAAACAGTAATATTGTAAAATATTATTCAAATGTAAAATAGCTGTTTTCTATGTGAATATATAGTAAAGTGTAATTTATTCCTGTGTATGTTCAGCATCATTCCTCCAGTCTTCAGTGTCACATGATCCTTCAGAAATCATTCTCATATGAGGATCTGATGCTCAAAAGCATTTATGATTATTATCAGAGTTTTTCAGGATTCTCTGATGAACAGAAAGTTCAGAAGAACAGTATTTATCTGAAGCAGAAGCTTTTGTAACATTGCACTCGCGTTCAGAAGTTTTGGGTCAGTAAGAATTAGTTTTGTTTTTTTTGGGGAAGAACTTAAAGAAATGAATACATTTATTCAGCAAGGACGCATTAAATTGATCAAAAGTGACAGTAAAGACATTTATAATGTTACAAAAGCTTCTGCTTCAGATAAATACTGTTCTTCTGAACTTTCTGTTCATCAGAGAATCCTGAAAAACTCTGATAATAATCATAAATGTGTGCTGAGCATCAGATCCTCATATGAGAATGATTTCTGAAGGCAGTAACTGCTTACAAGTGTGAATCCTGAAATGTTTTGTTCAGTCAGGACATTAAAGAAGCTGCAAGTCACAATAACCAACCATAGCGGTAATCACAGCGATAGTGTCAAACGTGGTGTTCATTAAACCAGTGCACAGTTAAATACACGAGTCCGATTGATATTTTAAATAACCATCAACAGCACAAAATATGAGACTGTCATCTTCTAGTGCTCTTTAAAATGCTGTAATTGTCCAAATACTTGTTTTGAGGTAAGAGAGCCCCAGGTGTTTTCTTTCTTTTCAGATGCTCCTGTAAAGAAGTTGTGCTGTGGTTTGCCATTTCAGTTTTACAGAGCGTGCAGAGCACCGTTTTGTTGGTCTCTTTAGATTGGGCTCGATATTTTTGTAATAACGGCTGATTTTCAGCATGCCCGTGAGCCGCCCTCATTCCACGCATTCCACGCAAATAGACTAATTTACACACGTCAGCGTAATCAATTACGTCAATTAGGGCTGGGTTAAAAATATCAATTTCTCAATTTTAATCGATTCTCATTTTTACGAACCGATATCGATTCTTAAATCCCAAGAATCGATTAGTCTGTCCTGTTTTCAGATGAATGAACGGGACATTGTAGCGCCTCCCATCCAATAAATCACAATAATCTTTGTGCTTTGTTACTATTGATGACACAAAGTCTCATTACGTCCATTTTGTTACGAAATTCAAAAACATAAATACTGTTACGGCTCCGCTCAGGAGAAGCAGCACATCAGCTGATCTTCTCTTCCGCTTTAACACCAGTTACAGCACGAAATAAACACGGATGAGCATCTGAAAGTGTGTTACAGATACACCACAACTTACTGAAATCTGTCTCATGTCTCAACCGTGGAAAGACGTCAGTAAAAGAGCTTGTGAACAATGTAATGTCAATTTACCGCAGAAAAAAACCATATCCAGCGTCCATAAAAAAAAAGATTTACTCTAGAGAGGAGCATTTTGCTAAATATATGCATATTCATTATAATTTGTAGTGTTCTTCAATATTTAATGCATGTATGAATAAATCTGGCAAGTTTTTATGACGACCACCATTTTAATGTTTATATTTAAAAAACTATTTGGAGTAGAAATATGATTATGTAATTGGTAAAGTTAATATTATAACTTTATTGTCATTAAAAAACAAACATAATTGAGTGTAATTTAAGTGTTTGTATACAAATCAGTTCATTTTACCTTCAGTATTATAGTAGGCTACAACTGCCTCCCAGTTTACAGTATTAATTACAGTTTGTTTTCCTTGCCATGTATTGTATCTGATATATATATATATATATATATATATACAAAATAATCGAATCGAATCGAATTGTGTCAATACCTAGCCCTAATCTGGTGCTGTATTCTCGTGTCTTTTCCTCTGTGAAGCTAAAAAGAGAGTATATTAGGCGTTTCTGCTGAGTGGGCGCATGTGTCTCCCATGACTGGTTTTTCAGAGCTGTTCTGAACAGGTGTGTTGGATGCCTGAAAGACCGTGAACCCTCACAGAAGCCTCGCTGATGATTGGCTGAAGAGACCTTTTGTCAGAGGAGAAACCAGCTGGGAGTTTTAGTTCGATTTCTAAAGTATTCTGAATTCTGTGCAGCGATCATTTACTCTCCCTCATGTTGATCCAAACCCAAAGATCTGTTTTTTGACCCAAGGAGTCTCTCTCGGTTATTTAATTTTAGCATCTTGACCCGTCATTGACTTTTATTGGAAACTGCCCAGTCAGATCATGGGTTTGTGTGCTCGCCAGTACTGACACGGAACTAGTATCATGTTAACAGGATCCCAGCCACTAGGCGCTTGTGAGTCAGTGATCCCTGTGCCAGAGTCTTAACAGCTGGCCTGGCGCTCCGAATGCTTGGAATTCTGGGGGTTTCTTGTAAAGATTATCCAAGCATGACTGCTGTGAAGCTCTCGTAGCACAGAATACAGTTTGCTAGGAATCATCAACTGATGCCTAACATGAGTAACGCAGCAAAATAAACACCTGACTCGGCATTTAATTGCTCTTCATTAATAGCGCAATCTATTTTAAGCAAGTTAAGTCGTCACCTTTATTTATACAGCGCTTTTTATAATGCAGATTGTTTCAAAGCAGCTTCACAGTGATAACAGGAAAATAATGCAAAGTTTGTTTCAGCTGTACAGCAGCTCTAGAAGAAGAAGTGTCATTGTCCAGCTTAAGTAAGTTCATTTTAGTTTAGTTATTAATTTAGCAGCTCTGGGGAAAACAGTGATGTCATCGTCCAGCTCAGTTCAGTTCTCATCCAATAGTGTCAGTGCCGTCAAAATAATCATATAGTTGAATATTTAGTGTCCCCAACTAAGCAAGCCAGAGGCGACGGTGGCAAGAACCCAAAAAACCCTTTGGGAGAAACTATAGGCTTAATATGTAAAATAATATTACATGTGCCATGGGATTTTTAATGACCACAGAGAGTCAGGACCTCGGTTTAACGTTTCATCCGAGGGACATATTACATGTTTACAAGTGAATTTAACAGCTTGAATTGATATGCAGATAAAATTAACTTTTATTAACAACAGTAATGTGCAAAAAAACACATTTTTATTGGGAAAATGTAAATATTCTATTTTTATTAAATCTACAGGGCTCGGCATCCTGTTCATGCGCTAGTAAATCTCTTCACTCTCATTCTCTACACACACTCTATCGCCAAAAGTGTTGTGACGCCTGCCTTCACATGCACATGAACTTTAATGCCATCCCATTCTTAATCCGTAGGGTTTAATATGGAGTCGGCCCACCCTTTGCAGCTCTAACAGCTTCAGCTCTTCTGGGAAGGCTTTCCACAAGGTTTAGGAGTGTGTTTATGGGAATTTTTGACCATTCTTCTAGAAGCGCATTTGTGAGGTCAGGCACTGATGTTGGACGAGAAGGCCTGGCTCCAGTCTCCGCTCTAATTCATCCCAAAGGTGTTCTATCGGGATGAGGTCAGGACTCTGTGCAGGCCAGTCAAGTTCCTCCACACCAAACTCGCTCATCCATGTCTTTATGGACTGACGCTTTGTGCACTGGAGCGCAGTCATGTTGGGACAGGAAGGGGCCGTCCCCAAACTGTTCCCACAAAGTTGAGAGCATGAAATTGTCCAAAATGTCTTGGTATACTGAAGCACTAGAAGTGGAATATTTAGTAGTGAGGAAATTTCACTAATGTATGTAGAAGCGTCTGCATGCCTAGTGCTTGATTTATACACCTGTGGCCATGAAGGGATCGAACACCTGAACTCAGGGATTTGGAGGGGCGGCCCAATACTTTTGGTAATATAGTGTATATACATAGCTGGCTCACCTATGTTCCTTGATTAGTTTTCTGCATCCCGCCACCACCCCGTCTCTTCACACTCGCCTGGTTACTATCCTAACCAGAGATGAGGGGCAGTACTCTGGGTTCGGAGCCCTCCCCTCACACAGCATGCCAAAAACGCATACGTTTAATTCTATTTGATTATTTGTAAGTGTAAACTCATGAAGTGATTTGTTTGAAGCAGCTCCCCAGATGAAGCCGTGAGAGCGTTTCTGTGTGGTGGAAGTGGTGGGTGTGACCCCAGCTGCTGTG
>CM031952.1:10670508-10795508 GCA_018749465.1 Paracanthobrama guichenoti | reverse complement strand
CCAAAAAAATAAATCGCTCACTATTGACTAAATTACTTTCATAAGGATTCATTTCAGCAATGCGGAAAAACACAGATGGAATCCAGTCATAAAAACGGAATTTACTGCATACGCAGAACATCACGGAATGCCCCTACTTTGTTTTTGTGAATTGTGGGGACATTCCACAGGCGTAATGGGTTTTATACCGTACAAACCGTATTTTCTATCCCACTACACTGCCCCTACCCCTAAACCTACCCATCACACACTCACACACACACACACACACACACACACACACACACACACACACACACACTACCCCTAAACCTACCCATCACACACACACACACACACACACACACACACACACACACACACAGACAACCTCTAAACCTACCCATCACACACACACACACACACACACACACACACACACACACACACACACACACAACCTCTAAACCTACCCATCACACACACACACACACACACACACACACACACACACACACACACACACACACACACACACACACACACACACTACTAAACCTACACACACACACACACACACACACACACACACACACACACACACACACACACACACACACTACTAAAACCTACCCATCACACACACACACACACACACACACACACACACACACACACACAGACAACCCTCTAAACCTACCACACACACACACACACACACACACACACACACACACACACCTCTAAACCTACCCATACACACACACACCCATCACACACACACAGACACACACACACACACACCTCTAAACCTACCCATCACACACACACACACACACACACACACACACACACACACACACACACACCTCTAAACCTACCATCACACACACATCACACACACACACACACACACACACACACACACACACACACACACACACACACACACAACCTCTAAACCTACCCATCACACACACACACACACACTGAAACTCGCTGTGTTGTTCAGCCTCTGCCTCCTCACTATATGAGGACATGAATGCATAAACCTCATGTCCAGTCATTTCATGAGCATTTTACCGTTTCATTCGACAAAATCTGTCATCATATCATAAACACACACACACAAACTCAAAGGTCTTCACGGCAACCCGTCAAAATAAAAGTTCAGTTTAACAAAGTATTTGTGACAGAAATATATTAATGTTGTACAGTAGAATTTAGTTAAGTCTCAGTGTAATAATAATAATATATGTCGGTGTTCATTAGAAATTATTTGATAATGCAGCAATAAACTATATCTAGTAGGCTATACATAAACGTATGCTTGTTTTTTTTTGAACTTTTCCTGATTTAAAACATGATCAAAACATTGTCTATTTTAATGACAAAATATCAAATAAGAGGGCAAGTGACATATATCGGTATCGGCCAATAATTGTTAGTTAGAATCGATAACAGCCCCAAAAAATCCTATCGTTGGCAGATCATTTTGCTTGTTTTATTTTGATTTAGATTTCCCAAAAACAAGAAAAAAAAATCTTACGTAATTTTGCTTATCTAGTAAAATCATCTTGATTTAAGTTGCATGTAATTATGCATATGTCATTACTACGTTAAGTACAAGTGTTACCGAGTTTGACATTGAATTCATCACTGTGTGATAATGCAAGGATTCATGATCTGTGTCAGTGCGTTTACATAATGAGATTTTGGCAATATTGTGATTTAAACTTTACCGCATGTAAACGCAATACAAACTAATGCGATTACGCTCATAATCGTAGTAACCATAGTCGCATTAAACTAGGTGGTGTACGCTGCTTTTAATCGCTTTATTACCGCTCTGACCAAAGTGTGCATGTGTTCGGACGTGAACGGATGTGTTGTTCACACAACTTTATGAATGAACTCCGTGAAGTTTTCTCTCTAGTCTAACACGACTCGCTGTGCAGTCTCGGCTCCGGGTCTTCATCCAGACGGAGAGAAGGACGGGAGCGGATAGGCAAACCCGGCATTGAGATGTTCATCACAGTGCCGAATAATAATTTGTCATTTGTTACATTTATGTAGCGCTTTTCTGGGTACTCAAAGCGCTTTACATATAGAAGGGGGGAATCTCCTCAACCACCACCAGTGTGCAGCGCCACCTGATGATGCGACGGCAGCCATATTGTGCCAGAACGCCCACCACACACACCGGCTGATGGTGGAGAGGAGACCGAGTGAAGCCGCCAATCAGGATATGGGGAGGATTAGGAGGCCATGATGGACAGAGGCCAATGGGCAAATTTACACTCCTACTCTTTTCCAAAGGACATCCTGGGATTTTTTTATGACCCCAGAGAGTCAGGACCTCGGTTTAACATCTCATCCTAAGGATGGATAATAATATCCAGTATGTCCATAAAGGTGTATTTTGAATGTGATTAAAACAGCCGGTAACATGCATACTGTATCTGAGTGTGGGATAACTTATTAGCGAATAATCAGAATAATGAAAACTGCATGTAAACTGAAGTGAGGAGTTCTGCTCGTGTCTTGTAAGCATCTTCAGACCTTACTCTGATTATTAGAAATAATCGCATTATTGGTGCACATGTAACCATAGGGAGGGATTTCTGTCTTGCATCATCAGAAAAAGCTGATAAAGATGCATTTTCCGTGGACAAAGGATCTGTTTTGATTTGTTCCCATGTGTTGTGGACGTGCTCGATCCCTGTGAAGTAGAACAGGTGGCTCTGCTAACTCACTCAAGCAAATCCACTCAAATCTCTTTCCCCTGATCTCTTCTTCTGCGTGCTCTCTTTCTCCACTTCCATTCCCTATCACTTGTTACGCTTTCCAGATGCCTTGTCTTTTCTGTCAGATCAGCCCTTATTTATGCGAGCTCAACCAGCTGTGAATTAGCCTGAGCACAAACGGGTGATTGAGATGAGATGGAGCGACTAATAATCACGGCTAGATAAAGAAAAATAGAGAGAGGGAGCCTTTCTGATTATATGGATAAATAAAGTGCAGCTTCCTTTTAATGCACACATGCTCATTATCAAGAGTGAGTGCGATTACCGCACGTACTGTACTTCCGAGCAGTCGTTTGGAAGTCATTACACAGGGCTTGGCTTGCACTGATTCAGTTATTATGTGTGTGTGCTTTGATGTAGTTTAAGGACACCTGTGTGTTTTTTTTTTGTGCAGCTTGTTGTGCGTTTGTGATGTCATAATGTCCACCCAATGATGCTGTTATAATGGACATTATGACTCATTTGTAGCACATTCATTTGTGGTCATTATGATTAAACAGTGTAGCATCATCAGTGGTTTTCCTGGAATGCTGTGAAATACAGTGAACAATATTATAATGCAATTCATGACATCATCACCGGATCTCACGGAATGCAGTTAATGACGTCACAATGCATGTATGACATCATCACTGGAATTCCTTGCGACACATTCCAGTGATGATTAGTGGTCGACCGATGTTGGTTTTTGCCGATATCTTCGAGGGCAGGGTGTCCGATGGCCGATATAAAGCTGCTATATAATTATATTTATTTTAATTAACATTTAATAAGTTAAAAATATGAAAACAAAATCTTTAAAATAAACATGCTTATACTTTAGATGGCAACTTCTTGATTCTGCAATCATATTACAGTATTTTTCACAAATAAAGTAATTGTTTAAAAATATAAGGAAGTGAACACTGTAGACGAACACTCAGTAATCATATTTGTTTCACAGACACGGTAGCACTAATTTTACATACAGCACTGTGTAAATGACATTATAGCCTATTATAATTAGTATTATAGGCTATTGTTTGCCTTTCCGTTGCTAATAATATAAAGGCAAAAGCTGTATGTTTACTTTCTTTGTTTAACAGGTCTATATAATAACGCATTAGATATGACTGCTTAACATTATTTTCCAAAATAAAATCATTGGATTTCACTGGAAAACATTGCGATATCATCACACGATTGGATTTTACTGCAATGTGTCACAGTATGATGTCGTAATGGGTCCTATGATGTCACAGTGCGTGTCATAATGGGTATTATAGTGTCATCATAGCACCCATTACGACATCATAAAGGGCATTGTAATGCTTTTTTAGGATGTAATGCTTTTTATATATTTTGCATGTGTGCATGTTTTGAATGATAATCATTCATGTGTGCTCACAGTAAGAAGGAATGAATGTGTTAGAATAGTGTGTGTGTCAGTGCTGAGGTTAAATATAGCACCAGATAGTCCCTCCCTCTCTCTCTCTCTCTCTCTCTCTCTCTCTCTCTCTCTCTCTCTCTCTCTCTCTCTCTCTCTCTCTCTCTCTCTCTCTCTCTCTCTCTCTCTCTCTTGCTTTGCTTGAATTCCAGCTTGACCTTCTCCTCAGTTAGGGATTGCTTCTGTCAAAAGTCTATGAGGAGCTATACACAGGAAGGGTGTGTTCCTCGAACTCGCGTTCTCCAACTCCCATAACTCTGAGAGCAAAGCCCAGCTATCCCAAGTTCATGGCTGTTTGATAGGGCCGCCCAGTATGGTGCAGAAAGACAGGACGGGAAGACAGATGGGAAGCATGGAGCTCTGGTGGTGGTAAAGGGCTAGTTTTGTGTGGGATTACTGGATCTGGCCGCACCATGGAGCTTTCTCCCGTCCGGTGGAGTCGGGCCAGCGTCATCAGCTTCATCAAGGGCCTTGGTAGGTGCCACTGAGGGAACGGTCGGCGGTGCGTGGGTGTTGTTCTGGTGCTCTACGCTTGCTGTAAGGAGGTTGCATTCTGGGGATTCCTGGTGGTGTGTTCAAGGCTAAAGATGCAAACGAAATATTTCACAATTCCTTTCCAGCGGCTCCCCTCTTCAGGAGGTTGACGTTAATTGCATCTGTAGATGACTGTCAAGCCAACCATATGTAGCAATTCTGTTTTAGTATTGTTTGATAACAGCTGCTAAATATTGGGGTTTCCGTCTGGGTAGTTTGTATCTCATGTCACGCTGAAGTAACTGTCATTCAACGTCCTACCCTTGACCTGAGCAGTGAAACCCCGGTGTCAGGTCATGAACTCCCATTAACATGGTGTGATGTTGAAACTATTCAGGTAGTGAGGTCTGCGAGAGGATTGCTAAATATCATGACTTAGTTGGAGCATATTGGATGCATTTCTAGAGACATACAGTAGCAATGATCTGACAAACATGCATCGACAGCAACAAGTGCAACAAGTACATCATTCACTTATTCTTCAAAAAACTGTTCTAGAGGACATTTTAGATGAAAGAAAAATGTATTTTTGATCGTGTGTCTGCTTTGACGCTGCTTGTTTGTTGTTATTGCAGTAGTAATGCATCAGTGTTTGGACATGGATTGCTTTAGTTTTAAATGAGCAAACGCATGTTCTTGAGAACAGCCTCAATCTCTAACTGTTGATAAAACCGCTTATGCAATCATCCTTTTAAGGTAATTGCCTCATTTTTAAGTTACTGCATGTCTCTTTAAACTGCTCATGTTGCTGTTAGGAAGATTATATTTTCCCTTTCTTTTTGCTGCTTGTGACTTGTGAGGTTGCAGGGGTCTATTCTAAGAGGAGCACATGCTCGAAGCCCCTGCAGCCACATGACGTGGGTCCCCGGCCCTGGCCCCGGCCCCGGCCCCGGCTGACCGCCTCCCTCCTTTGGGAGCGATGACATGGTCTTGCCAAAAATGAAACACCAGCTGCTCTGGCCGACTGTGAGATGGTGCTCTAAAGGCATTGACTCCCTAACATTGACAGCACCGCTTTCAGTTCTTCATACCTGTCAATCGGTCACATTTTTTTATTTGCTAATTCCATTTCAAAGCTACGGAAGCTTGTTTCCGTCACATAATTTAAAAAAACCTTTGTTTTTGCAACTTTTTATTTCACAATTCAGATTTTTTTCTCTCAATTCTGACTTTATATCACTCAATTCTGACTTTATATCTCTCAATTCTGACTTTATATCTCAATCCTGACTTTATATCTCTCAATCCTGACTTTATATCACTCAATCCTGACTTTATATCTCTCAATTCTGACTTTATATCTCAATCCTGACTTTATATCTCTCAATCCTGACTTTATATCACTCAATCCTGACTTTATATCACTCAATTCTGACTTTATATCTCAATTCTGACTTTATATCTCTCAATTCTGACTTTATATCTCTCAATCCTGACTTTATATCTCAATTCTGACTTTATATCTCTCAATTCTGACTTTATATCATTCTGACTTTATATCTCTCAATTCTGACTTTATATCTCTCAATTCTGACTTTATATCTCAATTCTGACTTTATATCTCAATTCTGACTTTATATCACTCAATTCTGACTTTATATCTCAATCCTGACTTTATATCTCTCAATTCTGACTTTATATCTCTCAATTCTGACTTTATATCACTCAATTCTGACTTTATATCTCAATTCTGACTTTATATCTCTCAATTCTGACTTTATATCTCTCAATTCTGACTTTATATCTCTCAATTCTGACTTTATATCTCTCAATTCTGACTTTATATCACTCAATTCTGACTTTATATCTCAATTCTGACTTTATATCTCTCAATTCTGACTTTATATCTCTCAATCCTGACTTTATATCTCAATTCTGACTTTATATCTCTCAATTCTGACTTTATATCATTCTGACTTTATATCACTCAATCCTGACTTTATATCTCTCAATCCTGACTTTATATCTCAATTCTGACTTTATATCTCTCAATCCTGACTTTATATCTCTCAATCCTGACTTTATATCTCAATTCTGACTTTATATCTCTCAATTCTGACTTTATATCATTTCTGACTTTATATCACTCAATCCTGACTTTATATCACTCAATCCTGACTTTATATCTCTCAATCCTGACTTTATATCTCAATTCTGACTTTATATCTCTCAATTCTGACTTTATATCTCTCAATCCTGACTTTATATCTCAATTCTGACTTTATATCTCTCAATTCTGACTTTATATCTCTCAATTCTGACTTTATATCTCAATTCTGACTTTATATCACTCAATTCTGACTTTATATCTCAATTCTGACTTTATATCTCTCAATTCTGACTTTATATCTCTCAATCCTGACTTTATATCTCAATTCTGACTTTATATCTCTCAATTCTGACTTTATATCATTCTGACTTTATATCATCAATTCTGACTTTATATCTCTCAATCCTGACTTTATATCTCTCAATCTCTGACTTTATATCTCTCAATTCTGACTTTATATCTCTCAATTCTGACTTTATATCTCTCAATTCTGACTTTATATCTCTCAATTCTGACTTTATATCTCTCAATTCTGACTTTATATCATTCTGACTTTATATCTCTCAATTCTGACTTTATATCTCTCAATTCTGACTGACTATATATCTCAATTCTGACTTTATATCTCTCAATTCTGACTTTATATCACTCAATTCTGACTTTATATCTCAATTCTGACTTTATATCTCTCTTTAATTCTGACTTTATATCACTCAATTCTGACTTTGACTTTATCTCTCAATTCTGACTTTATATCTCTTCTGACTTTATATCTGACAATTCTGACTTTATATCTCAATTCTGACTTTATATCTCTCAATTCTGACTTTATATCTCAATTCTGACTTTATATCTCTCAATTCTGACTTTATATCTCTCAATTCTGACTTTATATCTCAATTCTGACTTTATATCTCAATTCTGACTTTATATCACTCAATTCTGACTTTATATATCACTTTATATCAATCAATTCTGACTTTATATCTCAATTCTGACTTTATATCTCTCACTTTATTCTCAATTCTGACTTTATATCTCTCAATTCTGACTTTATATCTCTCAATTCTGACTTTATATCTCTCAATCCTGACTTTATATCTCTTTATATCTCTCAATTCTGACTTTATATCTCAATTCTGACTTTATATCTCTCAATTCTGACTTTATATCTCTCAATTCTGACTTTATATCTTCTGACTTTATATCTCTCAATTCTGACTTTATATCTCTCAATTCTGACTTTATATCTCTCAATCCTGACTTTATATCTCTGACTTTATTCTCTGACTTTATATCTCTCAATTCTGACTTTATATCTCTCAATCCTGACTTTATATCTCAATTCTGACTTTATATCTCTCAATTCTGACTTTATATCTCTCAATTCTGACTTTATATCTCTCAATCCTGACTTTATATCTCTCAATTCTGACTTTATATCTCTCAATTCTGACTTTATATCTCTCAATTCTGACTTTATATCACTCAATTCTGACTTTATATCTCTCAATCTCTCAATTCTGACTTTATATCTGACTCAAATTCTGACTTTATATCTCTCAGTCTTTATATCTGACTTTATATCTCAATTCTGACTTTATATCTCTCAATACTTTATATCTCAATTCTGACTTTATATCTCAATTCTGACTTTATATCTCTCAATTCTGACTTTATATCTCTCAATTCTGACTTTATATCTCTCAATTCTGACTTTACTTTATATCTCTCAATTCTGACTTTATATCTCTCAATTTATATCTGACTTTGACTTTATCTCTCAATTCTGACTTTATATCTCTCAATTCTGACTTTATATCTCTGAATTTGACTTTATATCTCAAATTCTGACTTTATATCTCTCAATTCTGACTTTATATCTCTCAATTCTGACTTTATATCTCTCAATTCTGACTTTATATCTCTCAATCCTCTGACTTTATATCTCTCAATTCTGACTTTATATCTCTCAATTCTGACTTTATATCTCTCAATTCTGACTTTATATCTCAATTCTGACTTTATATCTCTCAATTCTGACTTTATATCTTGACTTTATATCTCTCATTCTGACTTTATATCTCTCAATTCTGACTTTATATCTCTCTCAATTCTGACTTTATATCACTCAATTCTGACTTTATATCTCTCAATTCTGACTTTATATCTCTCAATTCTGACTTTATATCAATTCTGACTTTATATCTTCTGACTTTTATATTCTGACTTTATATCTCTCAATTCTGACTTTATATCTCAATTCTGACTTTATATCTCTCAATTCTGACTTTATATCTCTCAATTCTGACTTTATATCTCTCAATTCTGACTTTATATCTCTCAATTCTGACTTTATATCTCTCAATTCTGACTTTATATCTCTCAATTCTGACTTTATATCTCAATCTTTATATCTCTCAATTCTGACTTTATATCTCTCAATTCTGACTTTATATCTCTCAATTCTGACTTTATATCTCAATTCTGACTTTATATCTCTCAATTCTGACTTTATATCTCTCAATTCTGACTTTACTTTCAATTCTGACTTTATATCTCTAATTCTGACTTTATATCTCTCAATTCTGACTTTATATCTCTCAATTCTGACTTTATATCTCTCAATTCTGACTTTATATATCACTCAATTCTGACTTTATATCTCTCACTCAATTCTGACTTTTATATATCTCTCAATTCTGACTTTATATCTCTCAATTCTGACTTTATATCTCTCAATTCTGACTTTATATCACTCAATTCTGACTTTATATCTCAATTCTGACTTTATATCTCTCAATTCTGACTTTATATCTCTCAATCCTGACTTTATCTCACTCAATTCTGACTTTATATCTCTCAATCCTGACTTTATATCTCTCAATTCTGACTTTATCATCAATTCACTTTATATCTCAATTCTGACTTTATATCTCTCAATTCTGACTTTATATCTCTCAATTCTGACTTTATATCTCTCAATTCTGACTTTATATCTCTCAATTCTGACTTTATATCTCTCAATCCTGACTTTATATCACTCAATTCTGACTTTATATCAATTCTCTTTAATCTCAATTCTGACTTTATATCTCTCAATCCTGACTTTATATCTCTCAATTCTGACTTTATATCTCTCAATCCTGACTTTATATCTCTCAATTCTGACTTTATATCACTCAATTCTGACTTTATATCTCTCAATTCCTGACTTTATATCTCTCAATTCTGACTTTATATCTCTCAATCCTGACTTTATATCTCTCAATTCTGACTTTATATCTCTCAATTCTGACTTTATATCTCTCCTGACTTTATTCTGACTTTATATCTCTCAATCTCAATGACTTTATATCTCTCAATTCTGACTTTATATCTCTCAATTCTGACTTTATATCTCTCAATTCTGACTTTATATCTCTCAATCCTGACTTTATATCTCTCAATCCTGACTTTATATCTCTCAATTTGACTTTATATCTCTCAATTCTGACTTTATATCACTTTATAATTCTGACTTTATATCTCTCAATTCTGACTTTATATCTCTCAATTCTGACTTTATATCTCTCAATCCTGACTTTATATCTCTCAATTCTGACTTTATATCTCTCAATCCTGACTTTATATCTCTCAATTCTGACTTTATATCTCTCAATTCTGACTTTATATCTCAATTCTGACTTTATATCTCTCAATTCTGACTTTATATCTCTCAATCCTGACTTTATATCTCAATTCTGACTTTATATCTCTCAATTCTGACTTTATATCTCTCAATTCTGACTTTATATCTCACAATTCTGACTTTATATCTCTCAATTCTGACTTTATATCTGACTTTATATCACTCAATTCTGACTTTATATCACTCAATTCTGACTTTATATCTCTCAATTCTGACTTTATATCACTCAATTCTGACTTTAATTCTGACTTTATATCTCTCAATTCTGACTTTATATCACTCAATTCTGACTTTATATCTCTCAATTCTGACTTTATATCACTCAATCCTGACTTTATATCTCTCAATCCTGACTTTATATCTCTCAATTCTCAATTCTGACTTTTTATATCACTCAATTCTGACTTTATATCTCTCAATTCTGACTTTATATCTCAATCCTGACTTTATATCTCTCAATCCTGACTTTATATCTCTCAATCCTGACTTTATATCTCTCAATTCTGACTTTATATCTCTCAATCTGACTTTATATCTTCAATTCTGACTTTATATCTCAATTCTGACTTTATATCTCTCAATCCTGACTTTATATCTCTCAATCCTGACTTTATATCTCTCAATTCTGACTTTATATCTCTCAATCCTGACTTTATATCTCTCAATTCTGACTTTATATCACTCAATTCCTGACTTTATATCTCTCAATTCTGACTTTATATCTCAATCCTGACTTTATATCTCTCAATTCTGACTTTATATCTCTCAATTCTGACTTTATATCTCTCAATTCTGACTTTATATCAATCTTTATATCAATCCTGACTTTATATCTCTCAATTCTGACTTTATATCTCTCAATCCTGACTTTATATCACTCAATTCTGACTTTATATCTCTCAATTCTGACTTTATATCACTCAATTCTGACTTTATATCTCTCAATCTGACTTTATATCCTCTCAATTTGACTTTATATCTCTCAATTCTGACTTTATATCACTCAATTCTGACTTTATATCACTCAATTCTGACTTTATATCTCTCAATCACTTTATATCTCTCAATCCTGACTTTATATCTCTCAATCCTGACTTTATATCTCTCAATCCTGACTTTATATCTCTCAATTCTGACTTTATATCTCTCAATCCTGACTTTATATCACTCAATTCTGACTTTATATCACTCAATTCTGACTTTATATCTCAATCCTGACTTTATATCTCTCAATCCTGACTTTATATCTCTCAATTCTGACTTTATATCTCTCAATCCTGACTTTATATCACTCAATTCTGACTTTATATCACTCAATTCTGACTTTATATCTCTCAATTCTGACTTTATATCTCTCAATCCTGACTTTATATCTCTCAATCCTGACTTTATATCTCTCAATCCTGACTTTATATCTCTCAATCCTGACTTTATATCTCTCAATCTCTTTATATCTCTCAATTCTGACTTTATATCTCTCAATCCTGACTTTATATCTCTCAATTCTGACTTTATATCTCTCAATTCTGACTTTATATCTCTCATCTCAATCCTTCTGACTTTATATCTCTCAATTCTGACTTTATATCTCTCAATTCTGACTTTATATCTCTCAATCCTGACTTTATATCACTCAATCCTGACTTTATATCTCTCAATCCTGACTTTATATCTCTCAATTCTGACTTTATATCTCAATCCTGACTTTATATCACTCAATCCTGACTTTATATCACTCAATTCTGACTTTATATCTCTCAATTCTGACTTTATATCATTCTGACTTTATATCACTCAATCCTGACTTTATATCACTCAATTCTGACTTTATATCACTCAATCCTGACTTTATATCACTCAATTCTGACTTTATATCTCTCAATCCTGACTTTATATCAGGCAAGACTGAGAAAAAAAGTCATAATTGTGAGATAAAAAGTCACAATTTTTTATGCTGTATTCTGTGGCAGAAACAAACTTCCATACAAAGCATTTTCTCTGTGTGGATTCAGAAAATGAGCCAAGCTGGATTTGACCTCGGGTCACCAGCACCACACACATCAGAGCTTGTGCACTGCCCGTCAAGTCATACATAGAATGATTAGCACAACAATCATAAGATCCATAATAAACTAATCTTGTATGTTTTGTGCTTTCCCAGCGTCCCCCGTAGGAAAGCGCCCCCTCCCCCAAGTGAGCTGCGCTCCGGGCGAGAGGAAAGGTCCTGTTGCCACCATGCCGGTTACCGTGGACCCTGAGAGCAAACCGGGCGAGTATGTCCTCAAAAGCCTGTTCGCCAACTTCACCACCCTGTCTGAACGCAAAATACGCATCATCATGGCAGAACCACTGGTAAGAGATCTATTTTTGATTTCTGATATGATCATATCTCCTGGGATCTAATTTTTGAAAGCATTTACGTGCAGATCATCCAAGACACAAGACCTCAAATGCAAGTAAACAGCATCTAGCCCATATTAAAAGCAGTTGCCACAAGTCACAGGTTTCTTACGCCTTGTTTTAGCTAATTCTCTGGTATGTTGAGTAGTCTGGAAGAACAGGAAGTGTACAGTATGCTGTCTAAAGGAGAGATATCTAACAGCCCTGCCACACAGGTTATTAATGACTCTGCTGTGGCTTTCATTTGTAATTGCTTTAGCTGGCAGGCATCGAATGTTAATACTTCACAATATATCTTCAGACTGCACTAATAGCCGTAAGATACTGTGTCTGTTTTTGCTGCAGTGGCTCAGGTTGCCTGGTCTCCCGGTATCATTGTAATTCCATTATGCTGGATTTAAGTGGACAGGAATGGGTTTCACCTACTCCGTATGAGCAGCAGTCCGAGCTCTCAGAACACATGTCTCTGAATGCACACCGCGCCCAAAAGTGTGTGCTTTTAAGAGGATGCATCAGTGCCGTATGAGTTTGTCATCACAGCTGAGTTTTATCAGAAAGTGCATTTCCCAGTCAGCGTCCAGTAATGTACCGTGGGGCTGTGCGAGTAACCGTAATTGATTTTTGATTTTGATTTGGGCTTCCAACGATTATGAAAACAAGATGTAAAACGGTTATTGTGCCACTGCTGCACACAACCCTTTCCTTCACAGCGGTGCACTTTCGTTCCTTCCTAAAAGCCTTGACATCCAAACAGCCGAATAAGTGAGTGTTGTGAAATGCAGTCTACGGTTGCTCAACTGTGGGACGTGCTCGATATTAGTCACAAATGCGAGCCCTGAAGCGCATTAAGCTGCAAAAGAGCCACGCTTTGAGTCGAAGCCGAACGCGGAGCAAATGGGCTTCGGATAGGGGCCTTATTGCATCGGCCTATAAGTAAACATACACAGCTGAGATAGAAAACGTGTGTAACAGTATATTGGATCCGTGCATTCGCTCTTAAAGCGACAGCAGCCTAATAAACCTCCTGCCGTCTGTCATTAATGATAAGCACACAACAAACGACAAAGGAAAATCACTCAATAACTTAAGTAGCTTAAATAAGGATCTATATTTAATGCGTTCAGTAAGACCATGCAGTGTTATTTTACATTTGATTATTATATTTTTTATAGGTTATTATTTATCTGAATACCACTGTTATTGTAAGTCATTGATTAGCATGTTCTATCATGATAATCTCACCCCCTTTGGTGCATGTTCCCGGGGGCGGGGTTTATGTAGATAAACCTACCAGCCGTTTGTTGTAGTCCTTAAAAAGAGATTTCTGTAGAAGAAAATGCCTCCCTTTGCTTTGAGCTTTGAGCGTCGTACCTTTGCAGATGTGGTTCATGCTCAGACAGAGACATTACACACTACACTTTGAAATGTGAAATCATAATCAACCACCCCTTTAACATTATTTATACATAAAATAAATATTTTACATTTGTGAAATAAGACTGTGATCAAATTGCCCACCAATAATCATGTTAAATAATCTTCAATATTGACAAAAAATAATTGTAATTATAATCGTGCAGCTCTAATGTACAGTTCTCAATTTATTGATCACAACAGTAACTCTGCGTCACATTAACATCTAGGAAACACAAATTTTAACTGTACTAGAAATCAGTAACTTTAGAAGCACAACACAAGCCCTGACCCAGACAGCCTGTTTGTAGAATCCCTGCTCTCCTTTGCCCTTTCATCTGACCCTGTCCATCCTCGTCAGTCTGAAAGCGTGTGTGTGTGTGTGTGTGTGTGTGTGTGTGTGTGTGTGTGTGCGTTATAGGGTTAATCACTTGAGTTGACCTCCAGCCCCAGTTAAGCTGTGCTCTTTGACCCACTTTCCCACGCCTGTTCTCCATTCACTTTAAAGATTTACATCTTCAGATTAAGTTTAGTCCTGTTTAGTTCAAATGAATGAATTTCAGAGGATTACGCTTGTTTTAGCGTCAGTAATCGGTATAAGAGTCTTCACTGCTTGCTAAAGACTTTGGATAATGCTCACAGCAAGACAAGCTTTTTTGTATTTTTTTCTACTCTGATTTTACAGCAGAACAACATAATAAAGCATCTGATCAAAATTTGCCAAAATATTTAACAAACACACACACAAAGGCCGGTTTCACAGACAAGGTTTAGATTAAGCCAGGATTAGGTTCAATTAGGACATAAGTAGCTTTTATAAACATTACTGGTGTGTAGGGATGTGCCAGTAAACTTGACCACTGGCGGTGGTCTGCTTTTTTTTTGTATGTGAATGCTGTTTTATGTGTCTGTTACCACAGGAGTGATGCACAAAGCTTTGTTTACAAAAGAAATAATAGGTTAGCAATTAAATGTTACTTCGCTGCCATGGAAACATATGCCGAATGAGAGGTAAGCTATCTGGTCACTCGATTTTCCACTAATTTTAACTTTGAAAAATAAATTAAGTAACTTTAACAATAGGCCAACTTCATTTTATTCCCCTGGACATCTCGTTTCTTTTCCCAAATCTTCATTTACGTTTCACCCAGTTTCGCAGGGGATTATAAACGTTTCTCTCGTTTGCTTATAATTAGGTCTATTATACCTATTCACATCCTTTACTGTGGTAAAGTAAAAAATAACACTGTATAACCTTTTCACTTCAAATTCTGTTTAACACAGTTTGTGCTTGTGATTAGATTTGGTAAGGCATGTCTAGTTTATTTGTATAGCACATTTCACACACTCCGGTGATTTTAGTGTCGCTTTCTCTGGCAGCACAAACTCAAACCGCCTAAATGTGTCGACTCTGTGGAAGATAAAAACCTTTTGCAACATCAGGAGAAAACATGAAGATATTAGAAAAGAGAAGGGATCTTTCCTGCTCGTGTCCCACATCCATCTCAAAACGCATCTTTGTGGGGAAATATGAAACAAATATTTTTTTAACTAATATTTAATTTTCTTATATTCTTTAGGTCACCATTATTTACTGATACTTGTTTAAATGTTTTACAGGCTGTAGTATGTTGACGGAAGTGCTAAAATAAACACGCATGCTTGTTATGAAATGGATGTTTGAGCCTCGTTTATTGTTTCAAAATGTTGCCTATATATATATACACACACACCCCGCCCCCGGTGGCAGTTTGTGTGCATCTTGAGACAAAACAGTGGCACTGACATATTTTAACATGTACTTTCAGTTAAAACAGATCAAACATGCGTTTTAGTCCGGGACTGGCTTAAGCCTCGTCTGTGAAACCGGGGGAAAGAGTTTGTGTAGAACTTGAGTGAAGTCTGTGAAGGTCCGCGGGTGCAGATTCCGTGTGGCCCTGGTAGAAAAGTGTCAATCGGTATCGCGGTTACACTCATGTGACGTTGCAGTGCAAAGCTTATTGTTAACATGCGTTTTCAAGCATTGCGGTTTAAAAACAAGTGATTTTAACCTGTTGAGACGGGCTTGAGCGGTTAAATACACATGCTTGCACATCAGAATACCCGTCTTTGCAAGTATCCGCGTAAACACAGTGTCTTAAGTGAAGGTAAACAGTTGAGAGAGAAAATGCATGTGTAACAGTAGAATGGCTCCGTGCATTCGCTCTTAAAGTGACAGCAGCCTAATAAACCTCCTGCCGTCTGTGCCATTACTGTTAATCAAACAACAAAAGAAGAGAACATCTCCTCTCACTGCCACTGCTCACATTTGTAAAAAATATTTATGCATTTGATTACTTTATACGATTTATGTAGTATGTCTCATTTCTAGTTCTTTAAGTTTTTTAGGTAGGTCTATGTTATTTGTGTCTGTTCTATTGCAGTTTGTTGTCCTATTGCTTGGAATTAGTTTCTTTGTCATCATTTTATCACTGACTGTTTACTTGGGTTTACTTAGGCTAGTATTGGTGCTATTGAAATTAGTGACAAGAATTATGAAATTTCAAACAAATATCAAAACAATTTTTGATATCATAAAAACCTTATTTAATGCAGAAATAACTAATATCATGATGTATATCATTAGCGTGAAATATCACTCATATATCATGATAGAAGATTTTGGTCATATCACTCATCCCTAGTTCTTGATTATATGTTATATCTGGGCTTCATGCATTACAAAAGAAAGATTGTTTTCCAGCTGGGAATCTGCAGCCACTGATCCTAAGCCTCTTGCGTTCTTTTTGATGTTCTGCAGGAAAAGCCCCTCACCAAATCTCTACAAAGAGGAGAAGACCCGCAGTTTGATCAGGTGAGATTGAGTGACATTTTCCACATCCTTCCTGACATTTAAGACTTTTATCCTTCCTGACACACGACGGCAATGAAACAATTAGGCCTTTGAGACATGGTTTTGTTTCAACAATGAGCCCCAGAAATGATAAAGTAATCTGTTCCCATACCATCCAAATTTTCCTGCTCTTTTGTATTGATAGACACATTTTTTTAGTCTTCATCAGTCAGACCCTAAGAATAGCATTCCTGTAGCTGGTGCTGTGCTGTCCTGACTTTACCCTTCTGTATTGAATTCTTAAGGAGTGTGTGTGTGTGTGTGTGTGTGTGTGTGTGTGTGTGTGTGTGTGTGTGTGTGTGTGTGTGTTCTTGCATGTCTCTCGGTGGTTGGGGGGAATACCAGGCCATCTCTGCCCAGACACCCCTCCTTTCCTCTATTTGGTTTAGCCCAGCCTGTATGACCACAGCCACTCCCTAGATCTTAATTCTGGCTGTTTTCTGATTACCCAAATTCCACCCATAGTAACATTTCACTTATGCTGCGTCCCAGTTCAGCTACTTACACTATGCCCTATATATACTTTTTGTGAAGAAAAATAATTGTGTCGCATAATTACGTGCATCCATCAAATACATTGTGTTTCTTTCATGCACTATATTGCCAAAAGTATTGGGCCGCCCCTCCAAATCCCTGAGTTCAGGTGTTCAATCCCTTCATGGCACAGGTGTATAAATCAAGCACTAGGCATGCAGACGCTTCTACATACATTTGTGAGAGAATGGCTCGCTCTCAGGAGCTCAGTGAACTCAAGCGTAGTACCGTGATAGGTTGCCACCTGTGCAATAAGTCCATTCCTGAAATTTCCTCACTACTAAATATTCCACGCTCAACTGTTAGTGGGATTATAACAAAGTGGAAGTGATTGGGAACAACAGAAACTCAGCCACGAAGTGGTAGGCCACGTAAAATCACAGAGAGGGGTCAGCGCATGCTGAGGGTCACAGTGCGCAGAAGTGGCCCCTTCCTGTCCCAACATGACTGCACTCCAGTGCACAAAGCGTCGGTCCATAAAGACATGGATGAGCGAGTTTGGTGTGGAGGAACTTGACTGGCCTGCACAGAGTCCTGACCTCATCCCGATAGAACACCTTTGGGATGAATTAGAGCGGAGACTGCGAGCCAGGCCAGGGCCTTCCCAGAAGAGCTGAAGCTGTTAGAGCTGCAAAGGGTGGGCCGACTCCATATTAAACCCTACGGAATAAGAATGGGATGGCATTAAAGTTCATGTGCATGTAACTTTTGGCAATATAGTGTGTGTGGACATTCAGGCTATGTTCTGCATTTATTAAGAGATGTGCACAACATGCACATTTTCTGCCTGCATAAATTACTCCTGATGGAAACTGTTTCACATGCTATTTTTATACAATAGGTGGTGTACAGTATATACAGTACAGTATTCTAATATTCCATTCCGTATAGCCTCGTGTTGCATTTTGAGATGTACAATTAGTGCTGTGACAGAACAGAACAACTTCCTGAAGTAACTTCCTTTTTTTTCCACAGCTGATCAGCACAATGAGCTCTCTTGCGGAGTATTGTCTTCCCTCCATCCTGCGGACACTGTTTGACTGGTACAAAAGACAGAACGGTTTGGAAGACGAGTCCCATGAGTACCGTCCACGTGCGAACACAAAGTCCAAAAAGTGAGTTCCCTTTGCCTACATTCATCTAAACTATTTTTAAACTCTCTGAAAATATGAACTGGAATGCCATTAGGAAAATAAGACTCCCATATAGCTACTAGCTTTTGTACTTTTCATATGTACAAAAATATATGCGTAATTCTTGGGATGCACTGAAATTTGGGATGCTTTCGGTTTGGGGCCGCAGTGGTTTTGGAGTGGCGGAATCAGTGACCGAAACAAGCGTTTAATAAGTGTTTCTCCGATGGCAGGTTTTGCCTGTGTTTAGCATCTATCTCGTGCACAAAACGTGGATAAGCTCTGGACTGATAATATTAATTTCTCATTTTAATTGGTAATGATATGGTTTCATAAGTCTAAAATCTTAGCGTCTGTGCTGTTGATGCGTAAACAAAACTTCACTAAACATTTGTAGCGCTTGCCATCCAATAAATGCTAAAATGTAATGTGAAGCAAAGTCTTCACTTTAACCATAAATGTTGTTTGTGGCGCTCAGATCAAGCACACATGAACCAATCATCTCATCTCTAAACATGGGTGAACACCAGAAGATATGCTGAAAGATATTACAACTTACCGAAATTAATCATGTCTCAATCAGTTTTCAACTCAATAAAACAGCTTGTAGGCTATAAATGTCACTTAACGTTGCATTTACATCAACAAATTAAATTCTATTAAATGTTCACAAACTTATTAGTAGCCTAGATATATTTAGCTAAATATATGCACTGTATTACATATTCATTATATTATTACTTAATAATTAATTGATTTAAATGTTTGTACTCTGCTTTGGCTATTTGAGTGTTGATTATTAAATCATTTTGATTAAGTCATAGATTATTATTTACTATTTATATGCATCCTGAACTTTTCTTGGTGCATCCCTACTTAAACGTGTAGTCCGTTTCCACCCTGTCTGTAGGTCAAGAGTCAATATAATCTGATTTAATGTCCGTTGCGTAAGCGTGTTTATGGTGTTCTGTGCGAGTGTATATTTGTGTGTTTGTGCATGTGTGATCTAGTGTGGATGGGAGCTTGTAACTGATGGCTGTCATCAGGAAGCCTTGCCATCATCTGATGAAATACAATCTCTACTGCAGTTTGGCCAGTAATAGCTAAAGGCCTGTGATGATGATCGGCTGTTTTTGAACCGTTGCGCTAACAAGATTAGCATTGTCTAAGTGCCAATGGCATTTTCTTCCTTTTTATCTCATGTCTTATGATCTTATGTCCGAGGAACGTAATCAAATAACGCTATTGGCAGTCAGGTTTGAATAAATCAGTGCTTCAGAATCAAATGCAGACCATTTCAGAAGCATGTTTATATTAATATCCAATATATTTATATAACCAAATGTAATTTGTTCTGTCTCTCTTTCAGTGATGAACAGCAGAAAGATTATCTGATGGAAAGGAGGGACTTGGCAATAGATTTCATATTCTCACTTGTGCTTATTGAGGTTTTAAAACAGGTAAGTTATGACTGATTGAGCGTAGAAGCTGATGCATCATTTTGTTTTTCCAGGGCAGGGTGGAATTTGTATTGTCATAATTTAATGAACATTTTTATATATATAAATTAGTGCTGTCAGTCGAGTAAAAAATAGTTTTTAATATTGTAATAATTTCATACATTACAGTTTTTTCCAATTGCTAACACACAGTTTTGCAATCTAGGCTGGTTTTATCAAAATACTTTACACAGTTCACAAAACCACACAGCCAAACTGCAGAACACCTCATATATCGTGCAAAATGAAGCATTGCAATCAAAACGACATATAGCGTTATCAAAATCAAACTTTTGCATGAAATGGCACACACTTCATTCATATTACCAGATGTGTGTCTAACCAGCTACACACTGCTGGGCATAATCAACACACTCTCATCTTCAGCATGCTGTGCCATAATACTCAGATATGTAGTTCAAATTGTAGAAAATTCTTCATATTGTTCACATGCACAGAAATATTTGCAGATACACACACACACATGCTGTTGAAACATTTATTTTGTTAATTTTCACCAAACAAGTCAGTGTAACATATGCACAGCAGATCTATTTACATTGGACTGAACAAAAATATGCTCCTGCATATTATGGCATCCTCCCTCTCCCTCTCCCTCTCCCTCTCCCTCTCCCTCTCCCTCTCCCTCTCCCTCTCCATCTCCATCTCCATCTCCATCTCCATCTCCATCTCCATCTCCCTCTCCCTCTCCTCTCCATCTCCCTCTCCATCTCCATCTCCATCTCCATCTCCATCTCCATCTCCCTCTCCCTCTCCATCTCCCTCTCCATCTCCATCTCCATCTCCATCTCCATCTCCATCTCCCTCTCCCTCTCCCTCTCCATCTCCCTCTCCTCTCTCCATCTCCCTCTCCCTCTCCATCTCCATCTCCCTCTCCATCTCCATCTCCATCTCCATCTCCATCTCCATCTCCCTCTCCATCTCCCTCTCCATCTCCCCATCTCCATCTCATCTCCCCTCTCCATCTCCATCTCCTCTTCATCTCCTCTCCATCTCCATCTCCCTCTCCCTCTCCCTCTCCATCTCCATCTCCCTCTTCATCTCCCTCTCCATCTCCCTCTCCCTCTCCATCTCCCTCTCCATCTCCCTCTCCATCTCCATCTCCCTCTCCATCTCCTCATCTCCCTCTCCATCTCCTCTCCCTCTCCCTCTCCCTCTCCATCTCCCTCTCCATCTCCATCTCCATCTCCATCTCCTCTCTCCATCTCCATCTCCTCTCCTCTCCATCTCCTCTCCATCTCCTCTCCATCTCCTCTCCATCTCCATCTCCCTCTCCCTCTCCCTCTCCATCTCCATCTCCCTCTCTCCATCTCCATCTCCCTCCATCTCCATCTCCATCTCCATCTCCATCTCTCCTCTCCTCTCTCCTCTCTTCATCTCCCTCTTCCTCTTCATCTTCATCTCCATCTCCCTCTCCTCTCCATCTCCCTCTCCCTCTCCATCTCCCTCTCCCTCTTCATCTTCATCTCCTCTTCCTCTTCATCTCCTCTCCTCTCTTCCTCTTCATCTCCTCTCCTCTTCATCTCCTCTCCTCTCCTCTTCATCTTCCTTCTCCTCTCCTCTCCTCATCTCCTCTCTCTCCCTCTCTCTCTCCTCTCCCTCTCCCTCTCCTTCTCCTTCTCCTTCTCCTTCTCCTTCTCCTTCTCCTTCTCCTTCTCCTCTCTCCTCTCTCCTTCTCCCTCTCCTTCTCCCTCTCCCTCTCCCTCTCCCTCTCCTCTCCCTCTCCTCTCCTCTCCCTCTCCTCTCCCTCTCCTCTCCTCTCTCCCTCTCCCTCTCTCTCCTCTCCTCTCCATCTCCTCCTCCCATCTCCTCTCCCTCTCCCTCTCCATCTCCCTCTCCCTCTCCATCTCCATCTCCCTCTCCATCTCCATCTCCATCTCCATCTCCATCTCCATCTCCATCTCCCTCTCCCTCTCCCTCTCTCTGCAACATCTTCCATTGTGGTTGTAAAGTAAAGTTGCTCACCTGTGGTCTTCTAGTGCTTTCATCCTGACATTAACCCGTGAGGTGTTTGGTCAGGTGGCTCATGTGTTGGCCAATCAGCTCATGGAGTGTCATTTTGAATAGCAGTGTTTTGAAATGGCGAACATGTGACTTTATGTCAGATTGTTGTGTCTTATGCAGAGAACCGTGTGCAGTGCATTTAAAAGTGCCATTTTGAATTGCAAAATGTGTGTAAAGCAGAAAATGTAGAGACTCGAGTAGAGGTTTTGCTCTCTGTGTGTCCGTTTAAATAATTGTACTGTGCGTGTCATTTCAGTGTACAGAAAAAACTGTAATGTAGAAATAAAGACAGTATATTTTAAATATTTGTTGTAATGGCATGTTTTTTATGAATGAAGGCCAGTATCACTGACGTCTCTATGAAACTTTAATGATAGACATTCAACATTACAGGATCATTGAAAGATATATCAATTTAAACATTTATTAGGCTTTAATTTAAGTGAACCCATTCACATAAACCCATTATAATAAATGTATGATTTTGCACTTGTTTTTTATTGTACTTACCCTGTAACTCCCTGTAATGAAACAAGAGGGGAACAAGCACCACTTTAATTTACAGCCGCAGATTCACACTTACCGTGCGTTCACACCAGACGCGACCTGTGCGAATAAATCATGAACATTTCGAGTTTACTCGCTTCATTCACGCGTGACATTCACTTCACAACAGACACGAATTCACATCATGGGATGGGCTTCTGCCAGCGGCTCGTCTCGTTGTGAAATGGCTGACATGGATTGTTTTAAAATACGGCGAATAAGCTCAATTTGCCGTCTTTAGCTAGCTTGTAGTCTCAATATGTATAGCTCAAACTGAGTGAAGAGCATTTTTTTACAGTTTACCAGATTGTCCGACCTCCTCACTCACTTTCTTCCAAGCAAGATTACTATAAAGTTTCTAAGTTTCTATAAAGAAAGAAGATGTATCGTACAGCTCCGGGGATCCACATATGATTTTGTCCTCATTGTTGTCACTACTAGAGCAAGCTCCTGATTGGTTAATCAGAATGTCTATTCGCGTCTTTGCGTTGACTTAACATGTAAATCACTCGCACTTAGCACTTCATTCGCATCTGGTGTGAATCATTACCCTGTAACGACACGGATAATTACCCCTTAATTAAAAAAATACTTACAGTATAAATTAGTTTTTTAATTTTCCCCAAATATTACTTATTGTTCCCTTATACCTACATGTACTTACTTTATAGTTGCACTATAATTGCCAAAAGTTACGCTGCAAATTCACTTTAGATTATAAATAAAAGTAATAGATAAACACACTGTTCTTCCGCATACTTATCCTGTCTCTCTTTGTAGATCCCTCTCCATCCTCTTCTGGATGGCCTCATTCAGGAAGTCATTAACCTGGCCTTCAAACACTTCAAGTACAAAGAGGGGTAATGATCCATTTAAGCTATTTCCTTCCTGCATGTGTTTGCATTAGTAAACCTGCCTAATAAGCATCTTGCATCATTTTAATGTTCACTACATCATGTGTACTCACTGTAAATGCGAGTGTGGTTAAGTGTGACTGGATTCTACAGGACTGTGATATTTCTCTGTCTTCAGGTACCTTGGGCCCAACACGACCAACATGCACATAGTGGCCGATCTGTATGCAGAGGTTGTCGGAGTCGTGGCCCAGTCCAGGTAAATTATAAATCAGCATATAATATCATATTTAGATATGTGGAGTGGGATTATTGGGATATTGATAATGTAATGAAGTCCAATGTAAAATCTGGGTCCTGAAGCAAAGCCACTTCCATTTGCAACAAAATTCCCACCTCACTTAAAATCTAAATGGATGGCTCCATGATTCCCGTTGAAGCCGGCGACCTGGTTTCGAGCTCTAAATGATGGCGGCATTCTTCTTCCTGTGACAGAGTGTCTAGTGTTAGATGAAGCACTAATGGGAGGCCATTACGCTGATAGACGAGACGTCTCGTCATGTTCACGGGGAGCTCCATCAGTGTCACACAAAGATGGAGTTTCTCCCTAGCTCCAGTCCTGACAGTAATGGCCTCTTTCCATATTTAATAGTGTGGAAATGTATTTGTGGCTGCACGTATAATAAGGAAGTCTTGAGACTCTGGTGTCGACATGTGTCTGTTAAAGTCAAATGAATCATCACCCCAGTACAGTACGAGATAAATGGCATACAGTGCAGTGGGAAAGTAGCCGGTTAGTTTGTAGCTCCCTGAAAACAAACATTAAGACTTGCAGAGAGACACGGAGAGAGATCCCTCCCTATTCCCCCTCCAGATGCCTTTCTAAATATAGAGCTGAAGATCTCACAAACACTGCCGAACACACACACACATGTGCAAGAAACATCCAAGCCCTGGAATCTGCTGACTTTGGTGAAATGGAGTCAGACTTGGGCTGCCCATCGTTATTTAACGGAATTAATGTAATGAGAATTCTGATTGATTAATTGCAATTGGTGGCATATATCATGCATCCTGAGAAAGGACAGACAGGTAAAGCTTTAATAGACAACAAGTATCGACAACACAATATGTCATTTTTCTAGAGGTCTCTTATAATCAAAAAGCATGTCTAAAAAAATGTAATCATAAAAACAACAATTTTAATAATTAATTAAATATTTCTATGAAATGTTTTTTTTTTTTTTTTTTTTCAGAAATTCTGTGGTAATCAAATGAAGACAGAAAACATGAATTTAATTGATCTTTTAATCATACGAAATTAAACATCAAACAAAGTGCTGCACAATGAGCTTTACTGTTAAAATTAAAACATGGAAGAAAATATATTTTTCTCATAATTTCTTCAAGTTAAACTGAACTTTTATTTTGACGGGTTGCCGTGAAGACCTTTGCGTTTCTGTGTGTTTATGATATGATGACAGTTTTTCTCAAATGAATTCGTAAACACTGATGAAGTTCAAGATTCAAGAGTTTTATTTGTCACATACACAGTTATATACAGAATATACAACCGGCAGTGAAATGTAAACAGGTCCGCTCCATAAACATCATAAACAATCTCCATAAACAATCATGTTCTCATATAGTGAGACGGCAGAGGCTGAAAACACCACAAGCGTCACACATGCTTCTGTGAGTGTGTGTGTGAGTGTGTGTGTGTGTGTGAGTGTGTGTGTGTGTGTGAGTGTGTGTGTGTGTGTGTGTGTGTGTGTGTGTGAGTGTGTGTGTGTGTGTGTGTGTGTGTGTGTGTGTGTGTGTGTGTGTGTGTGTGTGTGTGTGTGTGTGTGTGTGTGTGTGTGTGTGTGTGTGTGTGTGTGTGTGTGTGTGTGTGTGTGTGTGTGTGTGTGTGTGTGTGTGTGCGTGTGTGTGTGCGTGTGTGTGCGTGTGTGTGTGTGTGTGCGCGTGTGTGTGTGTGAGAGAGCGTGTGTGTGAGAGCGTGTGTGTGAGAGCGTGTGTGTGTGCGTGTGTGTGTGTGCGTGTGTGTGTGTGTGTGTGTGTGTGTGAGAGTGGCCTGGTAAACCCTACCTAATGGGGACAAAATGTCCCCACAAAGATGGCAATACCCAATATCCTTGTCCTTGTGGGGACATTTTTTGGTCCCCATGAGGAAAACATCTTATAAATCACACTAAGTGATGTTTTTTGAAAATGTAAAAATGCAGAATGTTTCCTGTGATGGCTAGGTTTAGAGGTAGGGGCAGTGTAGGGGGATAGAATATACACTTTATACAGTATAAAAACCATTATGTCTATGGAATGTCCCCATAAAACATGAAAACACAACATGTGTGAGTGTGTGTGTGTGTGTGTGTGTGTGTGTGTGTGTGTGTGTGTGTGTGTGTGTGTGTGTGTGTGTGTGTACGGGTGTGCCTGCGGCATTCATTCACACAGAGACACACAGAACATGCAGGATTCATATTTAAATAGTTTTTGCAGTTTAATATTCACAGACACTCGTCTATATCGTGATTTGATTTAAGTCTGACCTGATTTTATTAATTCCGCATTATACAGTAAATTCCATTTAGATTCTGACTTGACTTGATTCTGCGATTACGTCTGCATTTTTTCTGCATCATGAAATCATAGAAAAAGTAAACTAGAAAGACATTTAACAACTAATAATAAATGAACACACTTGTTATCATGATTGCTATCTTACCAGAGATGGAGAAAAATCCTACTCCAGTAAGTAAACGTGTCCCGATCCCCAGGTACTCAAAAGCGCTTCCCTCCACGCTTTCTGCTGAGCATTGATTATATTTACCACGCATGCGCACCAGTTATGTGCACACCTGGATATACAGATAAACAAGCACAAGCTTACTGTTAAATCTCATAAAATCCCATGCAAACTGATGTGTTTCAAACCGAAACTCTGCTGTATTGTTTTCCTGTTTTTTATAAATCTTAATCCCTCTCTCCCAATATTCTCAGGTTTCCTGCAGTGAGGAAGAAGTTCATCTCGGAGTTGAAGGAGCTCAGGCAGAAAGAGCAGAGTCCATATGTGGTCCAGAGCACCATCAGCCTCATTATGGGGGTCAAGTTCTTCCGCATTAAGATGTATCCAGTGGAGGATTTCGAAGCGTCTTTCCAGTTTATGCAGGTACACAACACAGCAATTACTTAAAGGGTTAGTTCACCCATCCCTCATGTCGGTCCAAACCCGTCAGACCTTCGCTCATCTTCAGACACAGATGAAGATATTTCTGATGAACTCCCAGAGCTCTCTGACCCCTCCATAGACAGCAACGCCCACTTTCAAGCTCCAGAAAGGAAGTAAAGACATGGTTACAATAGCCCATGTGACTCCAGCGGTTCAGCCTTAATGTGATGAAGAGATGAGAATACTTTAGTGCGCAAAACACACACAAATAACCACTTTATTCAACAATCTCTTCTCTTTTATGTCAGTCTATTCACGTAGTAATAACAGTGCAACGCTTCCGGGTTCTACATCAGAACGCCGGCTCATTATTGGTCAGCTCCTGCGTCAGCGTCACACACATGCGTCAGCGTCACACACATGCGTCCAATAGTGAGTCAGCGTTCTGATGCAGAACCCGGAAGCACTGCACTATCAACAGCGTAAGAGACTGACACAGACCAGAAGAGATTGATGAATAAAGTGGTTATTTGTGTGTGTTTTGCGCACTAAAGTATTCTCATCTCTTCATCACATTAAGGCTGAACCGCTGGAGTCACATGGGCTATTGTAACCATGTCTTTACTTCCTTTCTGGAGCTTGAAAGTGGGCGTTGCTGTCTATGGAGGGGTCAGAGAGCTCTGGGAGTTCATCAGAAATATCTTCATCTGTGTCTGAAGATGAGCAAAGGTCTGACGGGTTTGGACCGACATGAGGAATTAATGATAGATGATTCATTTTTGGGTGAACTGACTCTTTAAAAGTTCTACTTGACAAACAATGTACACACTGTGCGATTCATAATAGTCCTTTACGATTGTTCCTTGTCAGACTGTACGAACATGATCCCCGCATGTCACACTGTAAGATCTAAGCTGTCATTAATGTCAGACTGTACGACAGTCAAGGCGCACTAAAAACCGACGCACGCAAGAAAACCTGTCCGGAGTTTTATATCATCAATCAATCGCGTTCGGGGACAGTGAGCTGCATTACACGCGGGATTGAGATGGTGGCGACAAAGAAATCTGTAGTGCTCATTTTGGTCATGGTTTGTCTTGAAAAATGAAAACAATTTGACGGTCGTCATTGGAGAAGTCATACTGCAGAACTGTGTGCCAAATCTCCTGACACTGACGGAACTTCATCTGAGGTCAGCGGTCATTAATCGGCGCTCAAAGACTTTTTAGATCAAAGAATATTTTAGCATTTGACGACCAAATCGTGTCCAGAATCTTACAGTGTGCACCTGGCTTTAGTATTTATAAATACTTATACCGTTATATGTTTATAGGAGTGTGCTCAGTATTTCCTGGAGGTGAAAGATAAGGACATTAAACATTCTCTGGCCGGACTCTTCGTAGAGATTCTCGTCCCTGTAGCCGCAGTAAGTACCTCCGATAGATCTGCTGCAGTAAACAATGCCAAACTCATATTTAAATGCTTATTTTCATTCATTCTCTAAATTGTAATGTGTTTGAGTAAGAAAGTCTTGCAGAATATGTACATTTGAATAACGTAATAATGTGTTTCTTGTCCAAACTGTAATTCACACTTGATGTTTCTCTTCAGACGGTGAAGAACGAGGTGAACGTGCCCTGCTTGAGGAATTTTGTGGAAACCCTTTACGACACAACTTTAGACCTGTCGTCCAGGAAGAAACATTCTCTGGCAAGTCTTCCTCTATTTGTTCATGCTTGAGAGCAGTAGAGCGAGACTGGCTGACATGTTTTCGCTGTCTGTGATGTTTCAAATACTCCATCTCTAAATATCAACTTTTGATTTTACACAGTACCAAGCAGTGATGTGTGTGAGTGGTGCATTTTATACACATTTTACAATCCAGCGTAAAGAAAACAACTCGCGCAAAATGATTATGACAGGAGAGGGCTTTCTAAAGTATTTTTGAGAGCAGTGGTTCCCAACCCTAAAACACCATATAATGAGCATTATTTAAAGGGTTCAGGGTTTTTTCAGGGTTCCCACTCGTCCTGGAAAACCTGGAAAATGTATGACAAGTCTGGAAAACAAATGGAAAATTAGAGGAAATGTAAAATGTCCTGGAAAAACTTGCTATTGTAACTTTTTTTTTAAAGTTAAAAAACAATGAGTTTATCACAGGCCCAAAACATTTACCATTGGTTGCAGAAAGTTGCGTGATATAAACATGCAATTGTGTGTTATAAAGTCAAAATTGCGAATTATGACTTTTTTTCTCCCTTTAGTTACTGTTGCTATGTCCGACAAGCCGTGCTCTCACACACACACACACACACACACACACACACACACACACACACACACACACACGTTCTCACGCAGTGAAAAACACATCGCAGATCAAAGAGGACACTGACAACGCACTGACAGACAGGACAGAGCAGGTTACTCTTAATATGAAAGTCTCAACTCTTTAAAAAAAAAAATGTAAACAATAAATAGCGTTTGTGAGGGGTCGCTGTAGCGCCTCAGTTAAAGCTGCTCGTGAACCGCTCATCTCTTCCTTCTAGTTCATTTATAGTATCAAATAAACATGAATGAACTTCAGAAGGAATGTTGTTTCAACCACGGAAAGACGTCAGTACACACCGTTTTTCAAGTTCAAGTCCACCGACGTTAATCTACGAACTCTCTTGACTGCTTTGTCAGATAAAAATGGTGGATGGCAGATTATGATTGGTCAGATCGTCTGTCAGTCAAACTCCCGGCGAAGGGTGAATTGTGTAGATTAGGTAAACCCAGCCCGATCTGCCGGTGATTTGATTTCGCCCTGCAGCTCAGGCTGGAAACCTGTACATTAATTTATCCTGCTTCTGTTACACTTTTGCGGGAACCAATCACAGACTGGCTTATCCACCTGGTGCGCTAATGGATAGAAGCAATGGATCGATGCCCGTTGATCACACCTCTTGTGGTCTGATTGGCTGAAGGACTATCCAATCGCGTACAGTCATTTGAATTACGCTCGTTGATCACGCCTCTTGTGCTCTGATTGGTTGAAGGACTATCCAATTGCGTACAGAGTCATTTGAATTACGCTCGTTGATCACGCCTCTTGTGCTCTGATTGGTTGAAGGACTATCCAATTGCATACAGAGTCATTTGAATTATGCTCGTTGATCACGCCTCTTGTGCTCTGATTGGTTGAAGGACTATCCAGTCGCGTACAGTCATTTGAATTACGCTCGTTGATCACGCCTCTTGTGCTCTGATTGGTTGAAGGACTATCCAGTTGCGTACAGAGTCATTTGAATTACGCTCGTTGATCACGCCTCTTGTGCTGTGATTGGTTGAAGGACTATCCAGTCGCGTACAGAGTCATTTGAATTATGCTCGTTGATCACGCCGCTTGTGCTCTGATTGGTAGAAGGACTATCCAGTCGCGTACAGAGTCATTTGAATTATGCTCGTTGATCACGCCTCTTGTGCTCTGATTGGTTGAAGGACTATCCAGTCGCGTACAGAGTCATTTGAATTATGCTCGTTGATCACGCCTCTTGTGGTCTGATTGGTAGAAGGACTATCCAGTCGCGTACAGAGTCATTTGAATTATGCTCGTTGATCACGCCTCTTGTGCTCTGATTGGTTGAAGGACTATCCAGTCGCGTACAGAGTCATTTGAATTATGCTCGTTGATCACGCCTCTTGTGGTCTGATTGGTTGAAGGACTATCCAGTCGCGTACAGAGTCATTTGAATTACGCTCGTTGATCACGCCTCTTGTGCTCTGATTGGTTGAAGGACTATCCAGTCGCAGACAGAGTCATTTGAATTACGCCGTTGATCACGCCTCTTGTGCTCTGATTGGTTGAAGGACTATCCAGTCGCGTACAGAGTCATTTGAATTACGCTCGTTGATCACGCCTCTTGTGCTCTGATTGGTTGAAGGACTATCCAGTCGCGTACAGAGTCATTTGAATTACGCTCGTTGATCACGCCTCTTGTGCAGGAGAAAATACAGAGCAGACTCCCCAGACCAATGTTCAATCTTAAAAGACTGAGCTTGGTCTGGTGATAGCCAGGCACTGAATTGTGAGATATAAAGTCCAATTCTGAGAAATAAAGACTCTCAGAATTGGTTTACATCTCACAATTCTGACTTTATAACTCGCAATTGCGAGAAAAAAAATCAGAGTAGCGAGATAAAGTCGCAATTAACTTTTTTTTATTCTGTGGCGTAAACAAGCTTCCTTAGTCATAATGTATGATTAAGAGCATATTAAAAACTGATTTTATAGTTAAGTCATGGCAATAAACTGTACGCCAAAAAACAGTGCAAACTAAGACAGTTGCTGCAATTATTTTACAGCATAAAAAACCTGCATATCTCCTTTAAGCTGTCTGTGAATATTTTAAAATCTTTGTTTAGTTTTATGTTTATGCCATGTGTTAATTACTTTTTGATGAGAGTTTCATTAGTAGTAAAACATGTAAGAACTATAGTGTTTTAGACTGGAATTGTGGTTACCAGGGTTTATAATATCATGTATTTCATCAGTTTTAACATATCAGTTTCATTTTCTCTCTCCTTTTCGTTCTTAGGCTCTGTATCCGTTGGTAACGTGTCTTCTGTGTGTGAGCCAGAAGCAAATCTTTCTAAACAGATGGCACGTCTTCCTCAACAACTGCCTGTCCAACCTGAAAGTGAGTCCCTGAGATCTACAAAGCTTGTGTGATACAGCATTTATAGATCAGCGTGCGAAATCACATGCAAAAAGGAATGCAGTTTTTGTTGTGCAAGGAGGTTGTGTAAGCACCATGTGATTAACCAGTGGAGCCCATCAGTCAAGTGCACAAATATTTAAAGTGGCAGCAGTTACAAGCAAATAGTTGTTAAAAATGTGTGAAATGCAGAGGGAGGGCAGTAGATTGCAGGAATGTTTTGTTTGCTTGAAGGGGATGCCGGTAGGACAGGAGAAGCCTTTATCATTAGCTGCTACATCTCATTTGTACATTTTGTACTCAGCACTTCAGTCACTGTACCTGTGTGGGGGTGTGAGAGAGCGAGGTTGAATGAATAAAATTAGGCTACGTTCACACTCTGAGCATTAGTGCTCAATTCTGATTTATTGCTCAGATCTGATTTTTTTTTTGCCTAGCTGTTCACATCGTGGCCAGTGTGAACAGATCATCGTCCTGGACTGACCTGTATGTGCTCGAACGATATAAAAAAAAGACAACATGCACATTAAAGGGGTCACAAACTGCATTGTTTTGTTTTATAATGTTTCCTGGGGTGCACTTATAATGTTAGTATGATTTTTACATAAAAAATGGTCATAATTTTGAAAAATAAGAGGCATTTTTCCTAACGTGATTTTAGCCTCTGATTTGAACGCTGTCAAATCAGTGTAAACGCCCACTGCTGTGAGACTTCAGTGTAAACGCCCACTGCTGTGATTGGCTGCTGTGAGACTTCAGTGTAAACGCCCACTGCTGTGATTGGCCGCTGTGAGACTTCATTGGCTGCTGTGAACTTCAGTGTAAACGCCCACTGCTGTGATTGGCTGCTGTGAGACTTCATTGTAAACGCCCACTGCTGTGATTGGCTGCTGTGAGACTTCATTGTAAACGCCCACTGCTGTGATTGGCTGCTGTGAGACTTCATTGTAAACGCCCACTGCTGTGATTGGCTGCTGTGAGACTTCACTGTAAACGCCCACTGCTGTGATTGGCTGCTGTGAGACTTCATTAAATGCCCACTGCTGTGATTGGCTGCTGTGAGACTTCATTGTAAACGCCCACTGCTGTGATTGGCTGCTGTGAGACTTCAGTGTAAACGCCCACTGCTGTGATTGGCTGCTGTGAGACTGCAGTGTAAACACCCACTGCTGTGATTGGCTGCTGTGAGACTGCAGTGTAAACCCCCACTGCTGTGATTGGCTGACATCTTTGCATATGAAACTAATGGTGAAAAGTGTTGATTATAGCATTATATTCAGATCTATGGCATTATATTCAGATGGTGGCATGAAAGGTTGCAGTGATGATCATTGTAGCCAATCACAGACATGAATGTAGTAATCTCGTCATTGCAATTCGATTTCAGTAATGATATTTTTAGCCCAGTGATCCTGTATTGCTCTTCTCTCTCACTAACACGCCAGTGGGCGGGGCCAAAGTTGCACTGATAAAGTAGAGTTGATCTTCTACAGAGGTGGTCTTTCACCATCTATTATAGGCTCAATTTTCACCTGGGGTACCATAATAACATTTCGAGATTTGATTTGCCCCGTCTTTTTTTATATTTTTATTTTTTACACTGTTCAACGTTGGGTAATATATGCAGCGCTCGTCACTGTCACTTTTTACCCGGCCGTCCAATCACAGTGGAGGAGGGGCGGGACAAATAATACAACAACCAATCATCCTACTTGTACACCGACTGAACAACAATTATGGAGAAGTTAATATCGCTTTTTCACTGCATTTTTTTATATTCAGTAATATTCTTCAAAATGAGATACTAGTAACACATTACTGCCATGGATATTCTGTATCTCAGCAGGAAAAACTCTGTCCTTGTAAAGCACTTTCAAGCGCCACCAGCTGGTCATTTTCAGAAGAGCACCAGGCACTTTTTAGCTGGCTAAAAATGCTTTAGTGGACATGCGATTAATTTAATATTTATTGCTAGCCATATGGCCAGGTCTCTTTAGCATTTATGGAGCCAAGCCTGAGAAAGAAGTCCAGAAGTTTCCACAGCGTTCCTGGACGCGTCATTTGCAGTTGTCACTCATGGGCGGGGATTATGCTAATTATGAACGAGCGTGCACGCACGTCCTATTTACAAATGATTGGAATTCATTAATATACATACGTTTAACTACCAAATCCGTGGTATACGAAGCGTTTATGAATCTGGAGGAGAGTTTTCGTAAAGGTCCATTTTACGCGCAAATTACTCAGAATTTGCTCATATATTTATGAAAGTTTCATGAATGAGGCCCTTTGAGGTGACTCCCCTGAGCGCAGAATTGTGACGGATGTTGCTCCGATATGACTGTTCAGACTGAGGTCGCATTGCAAAACATCTGACCTGTATTGGATTTGGGAACATATATGGAAGTGGCACAAATTAGAATCGAAAAGATCAGATTCCATGTGGTTTGTGCTGTTAACACTGTCATGAGAAAAACAGATCTGAGTCACATTTGAGCAAAGAAATCCACATTTACCTGCAGTCTGAGCAACAGAACGTGATGTGCAGGACTGAGACCCTCTGGCAATGGTGTTTAACTGTGGAGACTTCAGCTTTATCTGATTTCTGTTATCTCTCAGTCAGTCGTCAGTCTGAGAGCTGCTGACGCGTTAGGTAATTAAGGGTTTGACCTGTAGGAAAAAGATCCTGTTTGCTAAGATCCTTATGTAAAAAATATTTATTACATTTTCTTGTTTTCATCATAAACCTCACTATAATGTGATAGTAATTCAAGACATATTCTCTGAAATTATTATCATCTTAACATTTTCATATATTCTCAAATTAATAAATCTTGTTTTAAATATGTTTAGATATTTTTATTGGAAAAGAAACTGTGTAATTAATGGAAATTATACAGAAGCATAAACAATGCACACATTTGGTGATCATAATTTATAAGATGCATGACAGAGTGCTCTTCTTTTCAGAACAAAGACCACAAAATGGCCCGGGTGGCACTTGAATCTCTCTATCGGCTGCTGTGGGTCTACATGATCCGGATCAAATGTGAAAGCAACACTGCAACACAAAGGTAGCGTACTGAAAAAATAAAACACACCACAGTTATAAGAAATATAATGGATATTTCAAACGCATGGCACTGACAGTAATGATAAGGAATAAGATTCCTAGAATAAATAATGTTGATTCTGATGATTGACATCCATTAAGATGACATTTTTATCTTTTTATCTGTTCCAGCCGCCTCACCTCAATCATATCAACACTGTTCCCTAAGGGTTCGCGGAGCGTCGTTCCCAGAGACATGCCTCTCAACATCTTTGTCAAGATAATTCAGTTCATTGCCCAGGTTTGAGACACACCTACACTCTCACACATGCCTATAGACGTCTGATACGCATTTAAGAAAATATTCCACATCTATGTATTCTTGTGCTTAACTTTTACACTGTTGTCACAGAAATGATGGCTTTATCGTTTAACACTGAGTAATGTAATCTTTGTTTCTCTTCTGGCTTTAGGAAAGACTGGATTTTGCCATGAAAGAAATCATATGTGATCTGCTGAGTGTTGGAAAATCAGCCAAAGCGTTCAGTTTAAACCCAGAGGTAATGCTCACACACACCCGCATGCTTACTTCAAATGTTCTAATGATTTTATATAAAACGCATCATACACTGATCAGGCATAACATTATGACCGGTGAAGTGAATAACACTGATTGTCTCTTCATCACGGCTCCTGTTAGTGGGTGGGATATATTAGGCAGCAAGTGAACATTTTGTCCTCAAAGTTGAGAAGCAGGAAAAATGGGCAAGCGTAAGGATTTGAGCGAGTTTGACAAAGGCCAAATTGTGATGGCTAGACGACTGGGTCAGAGCATCTCCAGAACTGCAGCTCTTGTGGGGTGTTCCCGGTCTGCAGTGGTCAGGATCTATCAAAAGTGCTCCAAGGAAGGAACAGTGGAGAACCGGACACAGGGTCATGGGCGGCCAAGGGTCATTGATGCACGTGGGGAGCGAAGGCTGGCCCGTGTGGTCCGATCAAACAGACGAGCTACTGGAGCTCAAACTGCTCAAGAAGTTAATGCTGGTTCTGATAGAAAGGTGTCAGAATACACAGAGCATCTCAGTTTGTTGCGTATAGGGGCGGCATAGCCGCTGACCAGTCAGGGTGCCCATGCTGACCCCTGTCCACCGCCGAAAGCACCAACAGTGGCACGTGAGCATCAGAACTGGACCACGGAGCAATGGAAGAAGGTGGCCTGGTCTGATGAATCACGTGTTCTTTTACATCACGTGGACGGCCGGGTGCGTGGCTTACCTGGGGAACACATGGCACCAGGATGCACTATGGGAAGAAGGCGAGCCGGCGGAGGCAGTGTGATGCTTTGGGCAATGTTCTGCTGGGAAACCTTGGGTCCTGCCATCCATGTGGATGTTACTTTGACATGTACCACCTACCTAAGCATTGTTGAGACCATGTACAGCCTTTCATGGAAACGGTATTCCCTGGTGGCTGTGGCTCTTCCAGCAGGATAATGCTCCTGACACAAAGCACAAATGCTTCAGGAATGGTTTGAGGAGCACAACAACGAGTTTGAGGTGTTGACTTGGCCTCCAAATTCCCCAGATCTCAAGCCAATCGAGCATCTGTGGGATGTGCTGAACAAACAAGTCCGATCCATGGAGGCCCCGCCTCGCAACTTACAGGACTTAAAGGATCTGCTGCTAACATCTTGGTGCCAGATACCACAGCACACCTTCAGGGGTCTAGTGGAGTCCATGCCTCGACGGGTCAGCAAAAGGGGGACCAACCCAATATTAGGTCATAATGTTATGCCTGATCAGTGTAAATACTACCTAAAATGCTCTACAAAAGGGATTATAATTATAAAATTGTATTCTATAACCCATACAAACACATTCAACCCACCTGAGATGAGCTCTTGCTATGAGGAATTACATCTTTTGTTTCTTTTCTGATGTATGTCCAGAGAATGAACATCGCTCTCAGAGCGTTCCTCGTCATAGCCGATAACCTGCAGCAGAAAGATGGCGAACCACCCATGCCGAACACAGGGGCCACTTTGCCTTCTGGGAACACACTGAAGAAGAAAAAAACCTACCTCAGCAAAACTCTAACTGAGGAGGAAGCAAAACTTATAGGTCAGAGCACTTGGCTAATACAAACACCTGCCTCTGTGTGTTTGTCAATGTTGTTCTTGTTGCAGTGTTTCACAATCTGGGTTGTTTGCTGTTCCCTGCAGGCATGGCACTGTATTACTCCCAGGTCAGGAAAGCCATTGATAACATCCTGAGGCACTTGGATAAGGAGGTGGGCCGCTGCATGATGCTCACCAACGCCCAGATGCTCAACAAGGAACCTGAAGACATGATCACGTAAGCAACTTTTTCTGGCCTGCCACCACCTATTATTTATCTCAAAGCGTAACATGAGTGGGTGAAGGAAAAGCTCACAGCCAGCCGACGAATGAGTCACGTTCAGCACACACACACACCCTGTTTAGACAGTCTGACATTCCTGTTTTCTCTCTCTCTCATTGTTTACTTCCCCCTTCTCTCATGTCAGGGGTGAGAGAAAACCCAAGATTGACTTGTTCCGGACATGTGTGGCGGCCATTCCCCGTATCCTGCCTGATGGCCTGTCCAAAATTGAGCTCATCGATCTCTTGGCCAGGTGAGGGTCACCATGTATCCTTTGTCTAAACAAAACACTGTGCAATAAAGACAGAGAAGCTGGTATTGGCATTGATTGTTTTTGCGTTCTGCAGGCTGACGGTGCACATGGATGATGAACTCAGACTGATTGCCCAGAATTCCCTGCAGAGTCTTCTTCTGGACTTCTCCGATTGGCGAGAAGATGTGCTGTTCGGGTACACGAACTTCCTGCTGCGTGAGGTGCAGGACACACAGCAGGGCCTGCAGGACTCCTCCGTTAAACTGCTTCTGCATTTCCTGACACAGTGGAGGCTGGCGATACAGGCGCCGGGAAAGCGCTCGGCGGAGGTATCATCAGCATCATGTGCCAAAGACAATATTTCTCTTTACTGCCTATACACACTTATCCAATGTAAGTGGTTCTTGGGAGCGGTGTGCATGATCACGTGTATGTTTGCTGACCCCAGATGGGCGCTCAAAGCAGCGGGAGCTCCAGACTGCCGCCCGAGCGCAGTCCTCACTCCACGGTGCTGCACGCTGTGGAGGGTCTGGCCCTGCTGCTGCTGTGCTCCTGCCAGACCAGCACCCGCAAACTGGCTGTGTCCGTCCTCCGAGAGATACGCTGCCTGTTTACAACCATCGGACAGGCCGAGGTGAGACTGACTGCTGGGTCTATAGCGGAGTATGCCAGAAAACTAAGCAGAATTACATAGAACATGCTAGAGTAAAGTAAGCTATAATAGAAAAAGACAGAACATAATAGAATCTTATACAGTAAAAAAGACAATATTTTATATTTATATTTTAAATATTTGTTGTAATGGAATTTTTTTGTGAATGAACTATGATTTATTATTTATTATATGATTTATTTATGATTTATTGATTCATTAATTATAGACATTCAAGCGTCGCACAAATTTTTAACGCACTAATATATATATATATTATTATTATGTATAATATACATTAATATAATAGAATCTGATAGAATAGAAAAGACAGAATACCGTATTGTTTTGGAAAAAGGCTTTTTCTTGTCTTTAATAAAGAACATGCTTTTATTTAAAAATTATTTTCATATTGTATATTTTTATATTTACATTTTTCATATTTCAAAAAAATAAAAGAGAGAAGAGATTCTTTTGTCATTGCTGTTGGAGAAATGAGTTTCTCACAGATAATACAACAAACATTAGGTTGGAACTGAAGCTGATTGACTGATTGTATTGAATTTGATGTCATGTGACTCATCATAAACATGCATGCATCAGTACTAGACCTGTTACTGTGCGTTCACATCAGACACGACTTGCGTGAATAGATTGTGCTATTCGCGTGTAGTTGGACGCTTGAACATTATAAGTTTATTTGCTTCATTCGCGCAAATTCACATCATGGGATGGGCTTCTGCCAGCGGCTCGTCTCGTTGAGAAATGGCTGACATGGATTGTTTTAAAATACGGCGAATAAGCTCAATTTGCCGGCTTTAACTAGCTTGTAGTCTCAATAGGGTGAATTCAGGGTGATTGGGACACTTTTTCTAAGTCATCTCAATGGCAGAAAGTGTCCCAATCACCCTGACATCACCCTATGTATCGCTCAAATTGAGTAAAGAGCACTTTTTACAATTTACCAGATTGTCCGACCTCCTCACTCACTTTCTTCCAAGCAAGATCCTTTTTATTCCTGTTTCTATAAAGTAAGAAGATGTATCGTACAGCTCCGGGTATCCACATATGATTTTGTCCTCATTGTTGTCACTACTAGAGCAAGCTCCTGATTGGTTATCGCGGCACGAATATCCGGCAAAGTTCAGATTTTTGAATCACGCACTATGCGTGTCAAATGGCCAAAAATCTCAGTCCGCGCTGTGTCATTCACGCGAATCACGCAGAATGTCTATTCGCGTCTTTGCATTGACTTAACATGTAAATAACTTGCGCTTAACGCTTCTTTCGTTGTCTGATGTGAACGCACCATTAGTGTAACATAAACATTATTCAACACAGGCCTTGTAACTGTGATATGATTCTGCTCTCAGGATGACGACAAGTCTATGATCGAGGTTATGGACCAACTTGCCCCCAGCGTGCTGGATAGTTTCGTCCACGTGGCTGTCTCTGACTCTGTAAGCAGGATGTGGTTCTGTTTGTGTATCCATATGTGTCGTTCTCAGTATTGACCTCTACTTGCATAAAATTGAGGATTTTATAGAATTCGGTTGCTAAATGTCTGTCTTTACTGTCATAACACTCATGCATGCTATTAAAGTCTGTGTTCTGTGAAGGCCACCCTTCCCATGAGTCATCACGTGGACCTGCAGTGGCTGGTTGAGTGGAACGCCCGGCTGGTGAACAGCCACTATGATGTAAAGAGCCCTTCTCACGTGTGGATCTTCGCCCATTCGGTGAAGGATCCCTGGGTGCTCTGCCTCTATAGCTTCCTCAGGCCGGAGCACCTCCCCAAACACTGCCCGACGGCGCTCAGCTACGCCTGGCCCTATGCCTTCACACGCCTACAGCTGCTTATGCCACTGGTTGACCCAAAGTGAGTTTTTTGAATATTTACTCTTAAAACTTGCTGTTTATAGTAGTTGTTTTTTGTTTTTATGAATACTGAAGATTTTCATGAATGTTCCTTTCGCTGGTACACATTTGCAGCAGTCCCGTTTATGCCAAAAAGACCAGCACGCCAGGCCCGGGCGATGGCTACGTGACGCTGTGGAGGAACTACCTGATAATGTGCCTCGGCGTTGCCAAACCCAGCATCATGAGTCCGGGTCACCTAAGAGCCTCCACACCGGAGATCATGGCCACCACACCTGATGGCAGTGTCACGTATGATAACAAGGTGTGTTGCGCCCATAGTAGGACAGTGGTGATTTGGAAAATGAAAGAACTGTGATGAGTATGTGCCATGTGTTTCTGATCAGGTGATCGGCACGCCATCAGTGGCATGGCTCCTGAAACAGCTGGTTCCCCTCATGAGGTCGGAGAGTTTGGAGATCACAGAGTCGCTGGTCCTCGGCTTTGGCCGAACAAATTCCCTTGTGTTCAGGTATTGTTTTTAATAAACCTCTTTCTCACTTAAAGGGTTAGTTCACCCATCCCTCATGTCGTTCCAAACCCGTCAGGCCTTCGCTCATCTTCAGACACAGATGAAGATATTTCTGATGAACTCCCAGAGCTCTCTGACCCCTCCATAGACAGCAACGCCCACTTTCAAGCTCCAGAAAGGAAGTAAAGACATGGTTACAATAGCCCATGTGACTCCAGCGGTTCAGCCTTAATGTGATGAAGAGCTGAGAATACTTTAGTGCGCAAAACACACACAAATAACCACTTTATTCAACCATCAACCATAAATGCCATTTCCATTCTATGCAATGCATCTATACACTTTTTCTAATTTGCATATTAATGTGTAAATGTAAAAAGATGTAATAATATTTTCATAAAAATAGTCTCATTTCATAAGAATATCCAAACTTAAAACTGTGCATGTTGTCAGAGAAATTCATTAAATAATGTGCCCAAAACCTCTATTCTGGTTCTCAGGAGGATATTTCTGTCTCGTGCATTTATATTTAGATGTCACTTCCGAAACTTTGCAGCATGCCGTCGGCCGTCGGTCCTCTTAGCAACAATAGTTTTATTCAGTGAATGTTATAGACTCACCGCTGCAAAAACACGCTGTGAATAGATGCATTTGATGCTCTCCAGAGCTCGGACACAAATCTGTTTCGCCAGTATTCTTACAGTATCAACTGAGGGTGCTTTAGCTTGCGTTTGAGGATGCTTAGCATGTTGGTATGGTGCTTAGTGTGTTTCTCATGTGTGTTTGATTAGGGAGCTGGTGGAAGAACTCCATCCTCTAATGAAAGAAGCTCTGGAGAGGAGGCCTGAGGTGAGAGCTCTAACATCATGTGTAGTATTTACAGTAGTATTTACATGTTTAGATTGACATGGACTCTCTCTCTCGCTCTGTCTCTGTAGAATAAGAAGCGGAGAGAGCGGAGAGATCTGCTCCGGCTGCAGCTGCTGCGTATCTTTGAGCTCCTCGCCGACTCGGGGGTCATCAGTGACAGGTGAACTGACTTATGAAGTCAAATCCTGTGTTTAACCTTTCAAACTGATCTTTGCGAGTCTGTGAGCTCTGTTGAATTAAAGAGGAAAGAGAAAGTCTGTGTTTGTCTCTTCCCTGCAGTACTAATGGGGCGTTGGAGCGAGATTCCCTGGCTCTAGGAGCCCTTTTCCTGGAGTATGTGGATCTGACCCGGATGCTCTTAGAAGCAGAGAATGACAAAGAGCTGGATATTTTGAAAGACATGAGAGCTCATTTCAGTGGAATGGTGGCCAACCTCATCCAGTGTGTTCCAGGTAACCGTCTTCTCCATTAGCATCTCAAAGATCATTCCCAATACTCCTGAATACCAAATGAGAGCAGGTGAGATCTGAGTTCTAGCTGAGTTTGGTGTGTAAGGTTGTCCAAACATGTGCCGTTTCAAAGGCTCAATAGGCTCTAACACTGAGTGAGTCACGTAGTAAAGTCCCCGGAGCAGAGCTATGAATAGAGCGGTGCTGGCTCTGATTAACACGTGCTGACTGACCAAGAAAACCCTCAGACAGCCCACGCAAGCCCACCAAACGGCCGGCGTCACGGCCAGATCGCGAATCAAAGGCTGCTTGTGATCCAGGGCTGCTCAGTGTGTTCACATCCTGTAAAATATGGGATAAATATTAGCATTTTATACAAGTCATGTACCTTCACAAAGTAAATGGACAAATGTACACAGATGATGCTTTAAACAGCTATTTCTACTTGATCTGACCCTTACTTTTTCTCTCTCCGTGTAATCTAATGTAGTTGATCAAAATTGTATTACAAATCACTTTTTTGTACATTTTGGCAGGGCAGGTAACAATCTGAACCCCGCCAGGAAACAAAAAAACCCCTGATAAATTAAAGGAACAGCTAAATATGACATTTATTATAATGGGTTTATGTGAAGATTGTTTTAAGTTCACTTAAATTAAATGTTGTTGCATTTTTCAAAGCGTATATAATGTTAAAATTGACAGCTTTCAATTATACTGTAATGTGGCTATAATTAAAGGTGCACTATGTAACTTTTCCGTCGCCTATTCAAAACAAAGGCGTAGTCTGATGACGCCACGTTTGAGCGCAGAATCTCGGGACATGTGGTCTTCCCCTCACAGCCGGTGGGAAAGACTCGGGATAGGACTCGGGCAGAAATCCTGTTCATGGATGTGATTATTAACGTTACTGTAGTGTGAAGCGGAGCAGGAGCGAGTGTTGTGGAGCTGAGCGAGGCCGCTGGAGCGATTGTTAATGAGATGAACGCGACACGCCTCGCGAGAAGCGGGACTTTTATTATGCCACAGTCGCCGGCGCCATTACCGCTTTCCCGGTCATGAGTATGAGGGAACGCAGCTCTGTTGATCATATTAGACACATCTGAGTGTGTGGAGAATGATGTGATGACGTTACTCTGTGCGTTCGCTCGCGGCTGCTATGACACTTGTTCACACTGCAGTGAGAGTAAAGCACTTCTGCAAACCATCGACGTATGATGTCATCGACAGGCCACGCCCTCACGTCCCGGTTCACTGGGGAAAATAGCAACTCTCACGATTTACTAATAGTTGGAAACATTTGGGATATTGTAAGTACTCAACTGAACTAAATATATAACACTGGCCTAGTGGTTTTAGGATATTTTACTGAAAATTCTTTACATACTGCACCTTTAAAGGCTAAAATTGAGAAATAAAAATCCATGAATAGAGACATTCATAGGGCATAGTGCTAACAAGATCATTAAACAAATATTTAAAATATACTGTCTTTATGTTTTTTCTACATTATTTTGGAGATTAAATGTGAAAGTATTACAACATAAAATATATCACAAACTTTAATGTTAGGTGCAACTAATCGTGATTAATTACAGAAAAAATGTGCGATTGACACCAATATTATATACATAAACTACTGTCATTTGATACCAAGTGAAGGAAATTAATACATTTATTCAGCAAGGACGCATTAAATTGATCAAAAGTGACAGTAAAGACATTTATAATGTTACAAAAGCTTCTGCTTCAGATAAATACTGTTCTTCTGAACTTTCTGTTCATCAGAGAATCCTGAAAAACTCTGATAATAATCATAAATGTGTGCTGAGCATCAGATCCTCATATGAGAATGATTTCTGAAGGATCATGTGACACTGAAGACTGGAGGAATGAGGCTGAACATACACAGGAATAAATTACACTTTACTATATATTGACATAGAAAACAGCTATTTTACATTTGAATAATATTTTACAATATTACTGTTTTTACTGTATTTTTGAAATAAATGTAGAAATACATTTTACATTGTACCGTGCTGTAAGGGTGTACTCACACTAGGCGCTCTGAACCGTGCCCAAGCGCGTTTCACCCCCAAAGCCCGTTCCGTGCCCTGGCGCGGTTCGTTTGGCCGGCCCTGGCCCGTTTGGAAGAGGTGGACCAGAGCGCGGTCCATTTGGGCTCGAGCGCGGTTCGCATGCAGTGTGAGCGCTAACCGCGCCAGAGCACGGAACAGCTGTGCGCTACTGTCATCATGACAGCAAACACCAAACTATTACTACTTGGATACACTTTATAGTATATTTAGGTTTATAACGGTCCTGGTTCTCACCTTATTAACGAACATTAACTGTAGTTTGCAAGTAAATTCCTCAATCGAAGTCAGCTGCCTCCGTAATAATCTTCTGATACGTGCAGTGCAGTATCATAAATGATAAATCTATTAGGCAGTCTGTTAGCGAAAGCCCGTTTCTTCTGGTCTTCTTCAAAACAAAAAGTTGCTTCATGAATGACTTAAGCGTGCTCCGGCCCGCTACGTTAAGTGCAATGTGAGTGCGGGGGAGCGGGGAGAATCGTGCTTGGGTACAAGGCAACCGTGCCTAGTGTGAGTACACCCTAAGAGTGAGACATCAGAGCTAAGTGTTGTGTTTTTCTCTTTAGTGCACAACCGGCGGTTATTGTTCCCCCAGCAGAGCTTGAGGCATCACCTCTTTATCCTCTTCAGCCAGTGGGCCGGACCCTTCAGCGTCATGTTCACACCGCTGGACCGCTACAGTGACCGCAACCACCAGATCACACGCTACCAGTACTGCGCTCTGAAGGTAAACCTGGTACTGATGTCTCTTCACCACAAAGGCATTTTAGATTTATAATTGGCATATATACATGTCTCGTAATTTAAGAGAATTGTTGAATTGATTTGCCATCACGGTTCTTCTGTCCATCTCTTTGGCTCAAGTTGAAATGTCATGTTAGCGCCACTAAATCATCTGAAGTCCAATCTGGAAAGTACCTGTACACAGAAATACCTGAATACAGGAATCTCCCGAGCTCTCTGTACCCTCTTTGTCCAGACAGGCATGCAGTTGGCAGACGCTCTGATCTTTTCTTTTTTTCTTGTAGAAGGCGTGAAAATCCCATTCTGTGTGTTACAACAGAAGAAGCTTGTGTATAAAGTTTAAGAGGACTGTTAATTTCAGTGTCGTGATGACGACGCTAAACGAGTGCTTCCTTTGGTGTAATGTTGTGTTTGTGTGTTCACGGCTTGTCCTCAGGCTATGTCAGCGGTGTTGTGTTGTGGCCCTGTGTTCGATAACGTGGGCCTTTCTACAGACGGATACCTCTACAAGTGGCTGGACAATATCCTAGCCTGCCATGATCTCCGGGTATGCTCTTCTTTTATTGCTAGGAAGGTGTCAGCTGTAGTCCTGTTGATGCTGAACAGGCTTCCTGATTAAATTTTATAGCTGCTTTTAATACCTGCATCAGGTTTAATATCGGTCAAAACTAAACCAACACGCCTGTCAGGATTGGTCTATGAGCATATTTTGTTTTATATGCTTTTCTGCTTTATTCAGGGGCCAAGCACTGAAGGTGTGTAGGCACATATTGTATCCGCTGGTGATTCTATTCTTCTTCTTCTGCTTTTGAGTCCATGTCAGCCCAGAGAATCGCTTGTGGGAAAGTTGTGAAGTTTGGCGCACAGATAGAGGACAGTCTGAACTGTCACCAGAGCAAATTTGGAGTCTCTAACTCAACCGCTGTAGCGCCACCAGCTCTCCAGTTGCATTCAAGTTTATGCTAATAACTTTTGAACCATAAGGGATAATAAAAACTAAATGTTCCCGTTGATTCCTTGGCTCAAGACGGTTCGATTGCACCCTATCATGTTATTTTCCGTCATGAAAATTTGTCCGCCATTTTGAATTTTCCGAAAGACCTACGTTTTATAACTCCTCCTAGGTCGTTGCTCAGATTTTCACAAAGATCATTTTTTGACCTGCACAGTTTCAGCACAGCGCCACCTAGTGCTCAGGAGATATGAAAATTTACATTTTTGCTTATAACTTCTGAACGGTTTGGCCGGAAATCACAAAACTGGTCTATTTACATCACGTCGGCATCTTGAATTTTCCAAAAATGCTAATAACTTTTGATTAAATTAGTAATTTTTTGTAATGAAACTGCTCTTAATCAATTCCTTGGGTCATCCCGAGAACATCCAAACTTCCTCTCCAGCATTTTGATTTTCTTTAAAAACCTACTTTTTCGAACTCCTCCTAGACTGTTTGATTTCCACCCAATTCGAGTCAGATGATCTTCAGATTGTGCTGAAAAAAGTTGTGGATTTTGTGTCGATAGACAAAACATGATGCCAAAACGGTGTCACATTGACACCAAACTTTGCATGTGTCATTGTGACCTTACTCTGACCACAAAACATCAGTTTGGTCACAGCACCACCTATTGGTGGAAAGTGATAAACCATTAAATCTTTTTATCCATGAATATATTTATGATTTTCCAGCCATTTCTTTGTGCTTGGCCCCTTAATGGCTGCTTGCAGCTATATTCACTATTGGTTCTGGTTTGTCAACCATTCAAATAATTGGTAATCTTATTAAAGTTTAGTGACTAGCCGGCTGCAATAACTTTAATATGGGAAAAGCACACATTTACACACTCTTGTTTATATCACTGGCCTGGACTGCAGGTGCATCGGCTTGGCTGTGAGGTTGTCATCTTGCTCCTGGAACTGAACCCAGATCAGGTGAACCTGTTTAACTGGGCCGTGGATCGCTGCTTCACGGGATCATACCAGCTCGCTTCAGGATGCTTCAAAGCTATTGCTACTGTGTGCGGGAGCAGGTAATTACAACCTTCATCCAATCAAAAGTCAAGATTTTGTTGTCTTATTGATTATTTGTGTTTTTTCATGATTTTCAGGAATTATCCATGTGACATTGTGACCCTTTTGAATCTGGTGCTGTTTAAGTCATCGGACACGAGCAGGGAGATTTACGAGATATCCATGCAGCTCATGCAGGTACCTCACCTGCTTTGTGCTGGTTCATTTGAGATTTTTACTCCCCTTTCCTGTATTTTCAGCGGCTGAAAGATTTATTTATTTTTGTATATTTTTTCATACACCGCCGTTCAAATGTTTTTGATCTGGTAAGATTTTTAATGTGTTTAGAAGAAGTCTCTTCTGCTCACCAAAGCTGTGTTTATTTTATTAAAAATACAAAAAAACCTTTTTCAGGATTCTCTGATGAACAGAAAGTTCAGAAGAACAGTATTTATCTGAAACAGAAGCTTTTGTAACATTATAAATGTCTTTACTGTCACTTTTCATCAATTTAATGCGTCCTTGCTGAATAAATGTATTCATTTCTTTAAGTTCTTCCCCAAAACGAATTCTTACTGACCCAAAACTTCTGAACGCGAGTGCAATGTACTCAAAATAAATTACATTTTAAAATATATTCACATCCACATTTTAATAATATTTCACAATATTACAGTTTATTTATTTATTTATTTTTTAATAAAATAAACACAGCCTTGGTGAGCAGAAGAGACTTCTTCTAAACACATTAAAAATCTTACCGATCAGAAACTTTTGTTAGAAAGTAATCTTTAATACAAGAATAAATAAATTACTATCTCCATGGAAGCTGTTCATTCATAATCACAATTTTAGATGTTTACAGATGTTTTAGATGTTTACAACTTTCTATTTTCTTTGTCGCTCAGGTTCTGGAGTCCAAGTTGTCTGTTTACTCAAAGAGGATTGTGGGGCAGAAAACAGGAAATATCCTGTATGGCACACATGGTCCTTTACCGCCGCTATACAGCGTCTCTCTCTTCCAGCTCTCAAACCAGCTGGCCTGCATGTATCCTGAACTCACCCTGCCTCTCTTCTCAGGTAGGGTGTGTGTGTGTGTGTGTGTGTGTGTGTGTGTGTGTGTGTGTGTGTGACACACTTTCTCATGCTTTACAAGGAATACCTCTTAGCCACATGGATGTGTCACCAAAGTGTTGCCCTACTAAAAGCAAATAAACACCTACGTGCAAAAGAATGGGCTGGTCAAACGTGCTCTGTTATTGTACCGCAGCTCAACTTTTGACCTGCCTTCTCTTTTTTTTGCTCATGTAGAGGTCAGCCAAAGGTTCCCCACCACTCACCCGAACGGCAGACAGATCATGCTGACCTATCTGCTGCCCTGGCTGAGCAACATAGAGCTGGTGGACACAGGACTGCTGCCCCCCACCTCCAGCCCATGCACCCCGGAGGAAGAGACCCGCGAGCAGGCCGACAACCTGGGGATCACCCACAGGCTCAAGGGCAACGGCTGGGGCTCTCTGCAGGCCACCTCACTGGTGCTAAACAACCTCATGTTTATGACAGCAAAGGTAAGAGGCGCTGCCAGTACCAGTACCAGTTGTGCTGATGACTCGACCCATACGAAAGAAAAGTCACAAATTAGATCTCTTTAAAGGCAGATTTTTGGATTCAAACAGTGTTATATATTTTGTTGACTTGTGTACATTATCCCAAATGTTTGCAAGAATTGCATCAAACAGCATTGATGGACAGAAACTAATGATTGTTCTCCAGCTCAACACAGTTAGTCTGATTGTGTAAATCTGGTGTTGTTGATTTACCGCACAGAGTGCCATGTTTTACCATGCCTAATATGATCTCGCTCACTGCAGTGTGAACAAGTGTCTCATAGTAGCGCCAAGTAGCATTATAACATCACTTTAACACACTCACATGTGTGTGATATGATCAAACACGCATGAGCGGAAGAAGAGGAAGCGCTCGCGACAGAATAAAAGCTCCGCCCACTCAAGAGTCAAGACATGCCTTTGTGTTGAGGAAGAGATGAAAAATTACATATTGTGCCTTCAATATCTCAGTTGTTTGTCCTAGACTGCAAAGAGTTGAGTTGAAAAAGAAAACTTAAAATATGATTATTCAGTAGGCAAAAATTGTTGCCTAAAATAACTTACAATGCTGTAAAAGCGTACAAAATTGCCCCCTTAAAGGGATAGTTCACCCAAAAATGAAGATTACCCCATGATTTACTCCCCCTCAAGTCATCCTAGATGTATATGAGTTTCTTCTTTCAGACAATCAATCAGAGTTATATTAAAAAATGTCAAGCTTTATAATGGGAGTGAATGGGGAACGAGATTTTGAAGTAAAAAAAAAAGTGTGTCCATATAAATATACAAATATATGTATTTAAAACTTTATCAACTAAGATAACTAGCTTCCGACAGACAGTACGCCACAAGAGTAACCCCTGACGCGATGTAGAAGGTGCGCAAGCTTTGACTCCGCTTGAGGTTCAAACAAATAAGGCTGGACAACAAACTCAAGCTCCAGCATTTCTCTTTAAAAACTCTCGTTTTAGACTCTAATTCATGACCGGTGTTTTGTTTTGCTCTATCCTCTGCGCTTCCATGTTCATCAGTACGCCATGCGTCAGGTCAGAGGTCATTCTTTCACCGTAAATCGATGCGTACGGCCGTCTGTCGGAAGCTAGTTATTTTAGTTTATAAAGTTTTAAATTTGGATATTTTTCTTTCACAAACACATGGCTTTGCTTCAGAAGGCCTTTATTAATTTTTGGAGCTATATGGATTACTTTTATAATGGATGGATGCACTTTTTTGGACTTCAAAATCTCATCTCCCATTCACTGCCATTATAAAGCTTGGAAGAGCCATGATATTATTTAATATAACTTAGTTAGAATGAAGAAATTCATACAGACCTAGCATGAGCTGAGGGAGAGTAAATCATGGGGTCATTTTCATTTTTGGGTGAACTATCCCTTTAACGGTTCGACAGTCAACTAAGATGTTATTGTTTTGGGGTTTTTTATCAGTATGGAGATGAAGTCCCAGGTCCTGAGATGGAGAACGCCTGGAATGCTATTGTGGCCAATGACAAGTGGAGCAACAACTTGAGAATAACGCTGCAGTTCCTCATAAGCTTGTGCGGAGTCAGCAGCGACACCACACTGCTGCCATATGTAAGGAAAACACACATACAGACACTCTTACAGGGCTCCAGACTGCGACCAAATGGTCGAATTTTGTGACCTTTTTACCTGCTGGTTAGCGGTCGCTCTGGTGCCCACCTGCCATTTCTGTTACAAATGAGAAACGGCAAACGAAAGCCAAATGGAACCGTTTGAGCTGCGCTACACGGACCGTTCATCAGTGCGCTCATACTACACAGGCCGTTCTCGATCACGTGACACCGTTACTACACAGCACTGGAGATCCAGAGAGAAAGTGTTTAAACTCACCGCAGAATTAATAACGTCACTGTGGCGAGGTAGATGAGCGAGAGACGTGAGAGGAGCGAGCGAGACCGGTGCGTGATTGAGAATGAGCGTCACCTGCGGGCTGCCTCTCACGGACGGCTGCCATGCACACACATAATAAAACAAACAAAACACAACGTAAAAGTCCAGGCCTGGTCCTCTCTCGTCGTTCTCTGGTCTCGCTCGCTTCTCCCATGTCTCTCGCTCATCCACCTCGCCAGTCTCGAGTCCTCTCATGAGGGAGCTCGGAGGCATATAAGGACGAGCAACACCAGTGAAGGACAAGAGAGCCATGAGTGAAGATCAGGGGTTTCAGTCACAAATCACCAACATTCACCATGATTTACTGTAGAGACTCCTCATGATTTACTGTAGAGACTCCATGATTTACTGCAGAGACTCCATGATTTACTGTAGAGACTCCATGATTTACTGTAGAGACTCCATGATTTATGATTTACTGTAGAGACTCCTCATGATTTACTGTAGAGACTCTCATGATTTACTGTCCATGATTTAGAGAGACCATGATTTATGATTTACTGTAGAGACTCCATGATTTACTGTAGAGACTCCATCATGATTTACTGTAGAGACTCCTCATGATTTACTGTAGAGACTCCTGCATGATTTACTGTAGAGACTCCATGATTTACTGTAGAGACTCCTCATCATGATTTACTGTAGAGACTCCATGATTTACTGTAGAGACTCTCATGATTTACTGTAGAGACTCCATGATTTACTGTAGAGACTCCTCATGATTTACTGTAGAGACTCTCATGATTTACTGTAGAGACTCCTCATGATTTACTGTAGAGACTCCTCATGATTTACTGTAGAGACTCCTCATGATTTACTGTAGAGACTCCTCATGATTTACTGTAGAGACTCCATGATTTACTGTAGAGACTCCATGATTTACTGTAGAGACTCCTCATGATTTACTGTAGAGACTCCTCATGATTTACTGTAGAGACTCCATGATTTACTGTAGAGACTCCATGATTTACTGTAGAGACTCCATGATTTACTGTAGAGACTCCTCATGATTTACTGTAGAGACTCCATGATTTACTGTAGAGACTCCATGATTTACTGCAGAGACTCCATGATTTACTGTAGAGACTCCATGATTTACTGTAGAGACTCCATGATTTACTGTAGAGACTCCATGATTTACTGTAGAGACTCCATGATTTACTGTAGAGACTCCATGATTTACTGTAGAGACTCCTCATGATTTACTGTAGAGACTCCATGATTTACTGTAGAGACTCCTCATGATGATTTACTGTAGAGACTCCTCATGATTTACTGTAGAGACTCCTCATGATTTACTGTAGAGACTCCATGATTTACTGTAGAGATTTACTGTACTCCTCATGATTTACTGTAGAGACTCCTCATGATTTACTGTAGAGACTCCTCATGATTTACTGTAGAGACTCCATGATTTACTGTAGAGACTCCATGATTTACTGTAGAGACTCCTCATGATTTACTGTAGAGACTCTCCACTGTGATTTTACTGTAGAGACTCCATGATTTACTGTAGAGACTCCATGATTTACTGTAGAGACTCCTCATGATTTACTGTAGAGACTCCATGATTTACTGTAGAGACTCCATGATTTACTGTAGAGACTCCATGATTTACTGTAGAGACTCCATGATTTACTGTATGAGAGACTCCATGATTTACTGTAGAGACTCCATGATTTACTGTAGAGACTCCTCATGATTTACTGTAGAGACTCCTCATGATTTACTGTAGAGACTCCTCATGATTTACTGTAGAGACTCCATGATTTACTGTAGAGACTCCATGATTTACTGTAGAGACTCCATCATTTTATGATTTACTGTAGAGACTCCATGATTTACTGTAGAGACTCCATGATTTACTGTAGAGACTCCTCATGATTTACTGTAGAGACTCCATGATTTACTGTAGAGACTCCTCATGATTTACTGTAGAGACTCCATGATGATTTACTGTAGAGACTCCATGATTTACTGTAGAGACTCCATGATTTACTGTAGAGACTCCATGATTTACTGTAGAGACTCCATGATTTACTGTAGAGACTCCATGATTTACTGTAGAGACTCCATGATTTACTGTAGAGACTCCTCATGATTTACTGTAGAGACTCCTCATGATTTACTGTAGAGACTCCATGATTTACTGTAGAGACTCCTCATGATTTACTGTAGAGACTCCTCATGATTTACTGTAGAGACTCCATGATTTACTGTAGAGACTCCTCATGATTTACTGTAGAGACTCCTCATGATTTACTGTAGAGACTCTCATGATTTACTCTCCTCATGATTTACTGTAGAGACTCCTCATGATTTACTGTAGAGACTCCATGATTTACTGATTTACTGTAGACTCCATGATTTACTGTAGAGACTCCTCATGATTTACTGTAGAGACTCCATGATTTACTGTAGAGACTCCATGATTTACTGTAGAGACTCCATGATTTACTGTAGAGAGACTCCATGATTTACTGTAGAGACTCCATGATTTACTGTAGAGACTCCTCATGATTTACTGTAGAGACTCCATGATTTACTGTAGAGACTCCTCATGATTTACTGTAGAGACTCCTCATGATTTACTGTAGAGACTCATGATTTACTGTAGAGACTCCTCATGATTTACTGTAGAGACTCCATGATTTACTGTAGAGACTCCATGATTTACTGTAGAGACTCCTCATGATTTACTGTAGAGACTCCATCATGATTTACTGTAGAGACTCCATGATTTACTGTAGAGACTCCTCATGATTTACTGTAGAGACTCCATGATTTACTGTAGAGACTCCTCATGATTTACTGTAGAGACTCCATGATTTACTGTAGAGACTCCATGATTTACTGTAGAGACTCCTCATGATTTACTGTAGAGACTCCATGATTTACTGTAGAGACTCCTCATGATTTACTGTAGAGACTCCATGATTTACTGTAGAGACTCCATGATTTACTGTAGAGACTCCATGATTTACTGTAGAGACTCCATGATTTACTGTAGAGACTCCATGATTTACTGTAGAGACTCCATGATTTACTGTAGAGACTCCATGATTTACTGTAGAGACTCCATGATTTACTGTAGAGACTCCTCATGATTTACTGTAGAGACTCCATGATTTACTGTAGAGACTCCTCATGATTTACTGTAGAGACTCCATGATTTACTGTAGAGACTCAGAGACTCTCATGATTTACTGTAGAGACTCCTCATGATTTACTGTAGAGACTCCATGATTTACTGTAGAGACTCCTCATGATTTACTGTAGAGACTCCATGATTTACTGTAGAGACTCTCATGATTTACTGTAGAGACTCCTCATGATTTACTGTAGAGACTCCATGATTTACTGTAGAGACTCCATGATTTACTGTAGAGACTCCATGATTTACTGTAGAGACTCCTCATGATTTACTGTAGAGACTCCATGATTTACTGTAGAGACTCCATGATTTACTGTAGCGACTCCTCATGATTTACTGTAGAGACTCCATGATTTACTGTAGAGACTCCATGATTTACTGATTTACTGTAGAGACTCCATGATTTACTGTAGAGACTCCTCATGATTTACTGTAGAGACTCCATGATTTACTGTAGAGACTCCATGATTTACTGTAGAGACTCCTCATGATTTACTGTAGAGACTCCTCATGATTTACTGTAGAGACTCTCATGATTTACTGTAGAGACTCCATGATTTACTGTAGAGACTCCTCATGATTTACTGTAGAGACTCCATGATTTACATGATTTACTGTAGAGACTCCATGATTTACTGTAGAGACTCCATGATTTACTGTAGAGACTCCATGATTTACTGTAGAGACTCCTCATGATTTACTGTAGAGACTCCATGATTTACTGTCCAGAGATTTCTGTAGAGACTCTCATGATTTACTGTAGAGACTCCTCATGATTTACTGTAGAGACTCCATGATTTACTGTAGAGACTCCATGATTTACTGTAGAGACTCCTCATGATTTACTGAGAGAGACTCATGATTTACTGTAGAGACTCCTCATGATTTACTGTAGAGACTCCATGATTTACTGTAGAGACTCCTCATGATTTACTGTAGAGACTCCATGATTTATTTACTGAGAGACTGTAGAGACTCCTCATGATTTACTGTAGAGACTCCATGATTTACTGTAGAGACTCCTCATGATTTACTGTAGAGACTCCATGATTTACTGTAGAGACTCCATGATTTACTGTAGAGACTCCTCATGATTTACTGTCAGAGACTCCATGATTTACTGTAGAGACTCCTCATGATTTACTGTAGAGACTCCATGATTTACTGTAGAGACTCCATGATTTACTGTAGAGACTCCATGATTTACTGTAGAGACTCCATGATTTACTGTAGAGACTCCATGATTTACTGTAGAGACTCCTCATGATTTACTGTAGAGACTCCTCATGATTTACTGTAGAGACTCCATGATTTACTGTAGAGACTCCTCATGATTTACTGTAGAGACTCCTCATGATTTACTGTAGAGACTCCTCATGATTTACTGTAGAGACTCCATGATTTACTGTAGAGACTCATGATTTACTGTAGAGAGAGACTCCATGATTTACTCCTCATGATTTACTGTAGAGACTCCTCATGATTTACTGTAGAGACTCCATGATTTACTGTAGAGACTCCTCATGATTTACTGTAGAGACTCCATGATTTACTGTAGAGACTCCATGATTTACTGTAGAGACTCCTCATGATTTACTGTAGAGACTCCATGATTTACTGTAGAGACTCCTCATGATTTACTCTAGAGACTCCATGATTTACTGTAGAGACTCCTGATTTACTGTAGAGACTCCTCATTTTACTGTAGAGACTCCTGTAGAGACTCCATGATTTACTGTAGAGACTCCATGATTTACTGTAGAGACTCTCATGATTTACTGTAGAGACTCCATGATTTACTGTAGAGACTCCATGATTTACTGTAGAGACTCCATGATTTACTGTAGAGACTCCATGATTTACTGTAGAGACTTTTACTGTAGAGACTCCTCATGATTTACTGTAGAGACTCCTCATGATTTACTGTAGAGACTCCATGATTTACTGTAGAGACTCCATGAGAGAGACTCCATGATTTACTGTAGAGACTCCATGATTTACTGTAGAGACTCCTCATGATTTACTGTAGAGACTCCTCATGATTTACTGTAGAGACTCCTCATGATTTACTGTAGAGACTCCTCATGATTTACTGATTTACTGTAGAGACTCCATGATTTACTGTAGAGACTCCTCATGATTTACTGTAGAGACTCCATGATTTACTGTAGAGACTCCATGATTTACTGTAGAGACTCCTCATGATTTACTGTAGAGACTCCTCATGATTTACTGTAGAGACTCCATGATTTACTGTAGAGACTCCATGATTTACTGTAGAGACTCCATGATTTACTGTAGAGACTCCTCATGATTTACTGTAGAGACTCCATGATTTACTGTAGAGACTCCATGATTTACTGTAGACTCTCATGATTTACTGTAGAGACTCCATGATTTACTGTAGAGACTCCATGATTTACTGTAGAGACTCCATGATTTACTGTAGAGACTCCATGATTTACTGTAGAGACTCCTCATGATTTACTGTAGAGACTCCATGATTTACTGTAGAGACTCCATGATTTACTGTAGAGACTCCTCATGATTTACTGTAGAGACTCCATGATTTACTGTAGAGACTCCTCATGATTTACTGTAGAGACTCCTCATGATTTACTGTAGAGACTCCTCATGATTTACTGTAGAGACTCCATGATTTACTGTAGAGACTCCATGATTTACTGTAGAGACTCCTCATGATTTACTGTAGAGACTCCTCATGATTTACTGTAGAGACTCCATGATTTACTGTAGAGACTCCATGATTTACTGTAGAGACTCTCATGATTTACTGTAGAGACTCCTCATGATTTACTGTAGAGACTCTCTCATGATTTACTGTAGAGACTCTGATTTACTGTAGAGACTCCTCATGATTTACTGTAGAGACTCCATGATTTACTGTAGAGACTCCATGATTTACTGTAGAGACTCCTCATGATTTACTGTAGAGACTCTCATGATTTACTGTAGAGACTCCATGATTTACTGTAGAGACTCCATGATTTACTGTAGAGACTCCTCATGATTTACTGTAGAGACTCCATGATTTACTGTAGAGACTCTCATGATTTACTGTAGAGACTCCATGATTTACTGTAGAGACTCCTCATGATTTACTGTAGAGACTCCTCATGATTTACTGTAGAGACTCATGATTTACTGTAGAGACTCCATGATTTACTGTAGAGACTCCATGATTTACTGTAGAGAGTCCTCATGATTTACTGTAGAGACTCCATGATTTACTGTAGAGACTCCTCATGATTTACTGTAGAGACTCTCATGATTTACTGTAGAGACTCCTCATGATTTACTGTAGAGACTCCTCATGATTTACTGTAGAGATTTACTGTAGAGACTCCATGATTTACTGTAGAGACTCCTCATGATTTACTGTAGAGACTCCTCATGATTTACTGTAGAGACTCCATGATTTACTGTAGAGACTCCATGATTTACTGTAGAGACTCCATGATTTACTGTAGAGACTCCTCATGATTTACTGTAGAGACTCCTCATGATTTACTGTAGTGACTCCATGATTTACTGTAGTGACTCCTCATGATTTACTGTAGTGACTCCATGATTTACTGTAGAGACTCCTCATGATTTACTGTAGAGACTCCTCATGATTTACTGTAGAGACTCCTCATGATTTACTGTAGAGACTCCTCATGATTTACTGTAGAGACTCCTCATGATTTACTGTAGAGACTCCTCATGATTTACTGTAGAGACTCCTCATGATTTACTGTAGAGACTCCTCATGATTTACTGTAGAGACTCCATGATTTACTGTAGAGACTCCATGATTTACTGTAGAGACTCCTGTATGATTTACTGTAGAGACTCCTCATGATTTACTGTAGAGACTCCATGATTTACTGTAGAGAGTCCTCATGATTTACTGTAGAGACTCCATGATTTACTGTAGAGACTCCATGATTTACTGTAGAGACTCCTCATGATTTACTGTGAGAGACTCCTCATGAGACTCCATGATTTACTGTAGAGACTCCTCATGATTTACTGTAGAGACTCCATGATTTACTGTAGAGACTCATGATTTACTGTAGAGACTCCTCATGATTTACTGTAGAGACTCTCATGATTTACTGTAGAGACTCCATGATTTAGAGACTCCTCATGATTTACTGTAGAGACTCCATGATTTACTGTAGAGACTCCTCATGATTTACTGTAGAGACTCCTCATGATTTACTGTAGAGACTCCTCATGATTTACTGTAGAGACTCTCATGATTTACTGTAGAGACTCCTCATGATTTACTGTAGAGACTCCATGATTTACTGTAGAGACTCCATGATTTACTGTAGAGACTCCTCATGATTTACTGTAGAGACTCCATGATTTACTGTAGAGACTCCTCATGATTTACTGTAGAGACTCCTCATGATTTACTGTAGAGACTCCATGATTTACTGTAGAGACTCCATGATTTACTGTGGAGACTCCTCATGATTTACTGTGATTTACTGAGACTCCTCATGATTTACTGTACTGTAGAGACTCCATGATTTACTGTAGAGACTCCATGATTTACTGTAGAGACTCCTCATGATTTACTGTAGAGACTCCTCATGATTTACTGTAGAGACTCCATGATTTACTGTGTAGAGACTCCATGATTTACTGTAGAGACTCCTCATGATTTACTGTAGAGACTCCATGATTTACTGTGGAGACTCCTCATGATTTACTGTAGAGACTCCATGATTTACTGTAGAGACTCCATGATTTACTGTAGAGACTCATGATTTACTGTAGAGACTCATGATTTACTGTAGAGACTCCTCATGATTTACTGTAGAGACTCCATGATTTACTGTAGAGACTCCATGATTTACTGTAGAGACTCCTCATGATTTACTGTAGAGACTCCATGATTTACTCAGAGCTTCACTCTTAAATGTCCAATAAACAAACATGTAATATTATTAGAAACTGCACTTATCAACAAAACAATAGTAATTATATTATTAAATTAACTTTATGCTAAATTTTGTGGTGCCACTGCTCTCTGATGTTAGTCTGGAGCCCTGTCTTAACCCACATGGTCATTTTATTAGATCAGCTGTATATAATGGACTAAATTTGTCTCTGCCTGTTTTTAGATTAAGAAAGTGGTGATATATCTGTGTCGGAATAACACCATTCAGACCATGGAGGAGCTGCTCTTTGAGCTCCAGCAGACAGACCCGGTAAACCCAGTGGTTCTGCACTGTGACAACCCTCCGTTCTACCGCTTCGCTGCCAGCAACAAAACCTCCGTTGTGGCATCAGGTGAGGAACATGTGATCCTCCTCTTGGAAACGTCTTGTTGATTTTATGAACAAGGTTATGGGACTCGACAGCAGGGTTTATGTCTGCCAGTAGTACCGATGTTTACTTGACTTGGTGACATTTTTAAGAACAACTTTGAAACGTGTACAGGAAATAACATATCTGTGGCTTTATTGCCAATCCCTGGGTCGTATCCAATGCTGTAAATCTCATAACCAAATATATGGTTCTGACTTAATAATTGTAATTATTCTGAGCTTTTTGTTTGTTTGTTTGCAAAGGCACAACGTCTAGCAGTAATACAGTAGTGGCCGGGCAAGAAAACTTCCCAGAGACAGATGAGGCAAAGATCACCAGAGAGAGCGAAGACAGGTGCATCTTTCTTTCTTTATGCAACTGAGATTTTGTAAAAATGGTAGCGCCTAGGTTGTTAAACAGCCAGTGAATACATGTTTAATCAAGGATACATGTGCTTTCTATGTTCCCTAACATGTGTTTTACTCAGGTTGAGCAATGCGGCCCGGGCTCATAACCGTCTGGAATCACGTTACAGCAACAGCTCGGGAGGTTCTTACGATGAGGAGAAGAGTAAGTTCTTCATCTGACCTGTATTATGGACAACTATGTGATTCACAAGCCCTCTGTGCCCCTCCAGATTCTATAGGTTACTGTCAGTAATCCCCCAGATTACAAGAACAGAGCAACAGGTGGTTCACAGCTGTCAATCCACTTGCTGACACACATAAATGAGCATACATTGACACTCATTGCATGGCTTCAGACTGCGACCAAATGGTGGCATTTTGCGACCTTGTTTTCCTGGTGCTACTAAATTGTGTTAACGGTCGCACTGGTGCCTCCACCACATCACCCAAATGATAAGAGCTGCCATTTCTGTTACATAAGAGAAATATCAAATGGCAAATGAAAGGGGACTTATTTATTAATCTCAGTGTTCAACCTTTTGAGAGTGAAACTTAAGCACTTTTCAAGAGCTTCACACTTTTTCCAGCACTCAAAAGCTCTAATATGATCCAATTTTAATGTTATTTTTAATGTGATGATTTGTAAAAGTAAACGTTTAAAGGTGTAGGCCACTTTGTGGCAAACAAGCACTGTTATTTTAAAAAGACATGAAATGTCCACTATAACCAGTAGATGGCAGCAGAGGAGCACTAAGGCCACGTTTGCACGATTCCCATTTGGTGACTAGATCCGATTTTTTTGACGACCCGCTTACATCATCTTTTAAAAGCGACCCGTATCCGATATTTGCATTTGCTCTATACGCTGGTGAAACAACCCAAGACGTTCTGACCCAGAAAAGGAAGTAAAACGGCGCGATATGCAATGGATGCAGACTAGATGATTATTCAATGATTTGCATTGAATAATTCAATGATTTTTTTTAAAGGTCAGCAAAACATTGCTCTCATCTTCCATCGCGCCATCAGTGTCATGTGATCACAGTTCGTGCCCACCTGAGTTGATGTCATTCGCCGCCGTCCCTTTTTCAATGACGCATGACTGGGCATTTACTGGGGAATATACGATTTGATCGCTTACATGGCAGACGCAAATGCACGTATCCGAATCATATCTGATTTATTACCACGTATGAGTGAGGCCTGAATCCGATCTGACGATATCGGAATTCATGCGTTTTTTTCCTGCTTACACGTTCACATGTCATATCCGATCTGTGCCACATGAGAGGGAGTGTAAATGGGGCCTTATTGACTTATTAGCCATTTCCACTCCTTAATATACGGACAAAAGTAGGAAGTCACAAAGTCTCATGAAAAACAGAAACTGTTCTTCAGATTGTGACTGAATTACCCAGAAAGCAAGAGCTCCTTTAATAATCACTGGAGCTGTCGGTCAGTTCAGTGTGAGACTACAGAAGAACAACGGTGCATTTAATAAGAGCAGAATATTTACATTTTCACTATAAAATGAGGTTTTTGCACATTACTGTTATTTTTTGTCTGCATGTCAACTCAAGCTCAGAGCTTCACTGTTAGATGTCCAATAAACAAACATGTGATATTATTAGTAACTGCACTTAGTAATTGTATGATTAAACAACTCCACTAAATCAGGCGCCACTGCTGTCTGATGTTAGTCTGGAGCCCTGCATTGCTTTACCGCTGAAATCTGTACATGTGACTTGGCACATACATGCTCACTAGAGCATTACGCCTCCGTATTCGGTACTGAAATTTAGGTCACATTGCATGCTTTTGTCTGTATGTACTTTCACGTATGTGCATGTCAGTCAGATGTGCATGCGTGTTGGGTGTGGGAGCCGACAGCTTTTGTCCTCTCCACATGCCTGTCATGACAGCTGATGGACGGGCGGGAACGTGTCAGCTCTAATGGAGAGACAGGATTAGCTGAGTCTGGATAGATGGAGATTATTAGATAAATGGAGAAAAAACATTAGACAAACAAAAAACGAAATAACACGTAATTTACTACTAAAGAGGTTCTGACAATGTTCATTGCTTTAGTCTATTAAAAAACAACATTCAATTTGAAAAAAAAAAAAAAAGTGTAGTTCATTTAGTTATTGTATGTTTGTGAATTAATCTCTTGAATGAAGGATTCAATGACAAACACTTTTTTTGACAATACCACCTCCTGGCGTAACGAGATAAGAGTGTCAGAACACTTTCAGAAAGGTTTTGATCGCTGCCATATATAGATAGTGTTCATACCCAAACTATAAACTTTAATACCATTACACATTTGTCCCGTGTTATTTAAATGTTTGTAACACATATATAATGATAATGTGTGGAAAAAGACTGCTTCATACTGTATATTTACACGACAGCGGCTCTCTCTGATCAGCAGCAGCGCAGACGCAGATTTGAATGTTGAATTGTGATGATCGTATTTTGAAAGGGTAATCAAAGTCCCTAAAGCGTCAGCGGAGCGTGAGCAGAGCAATGCCTATATCAATGAACGTTCACATCGGAAGTCTGACGGCCGACCCTCTCATTTATTAACACGAGCAGCGACAAAATACACGCTGTTCACACTCCGCTGACGCTTGCGATGTGAGACGGTCGTGGTAAAAGACGTGGAATCGTTGTCATTTATAAATAAGATCATATGGGTGTTTGAATCGTGCTGCTCAATGTGCTCTAAATCACACCGGATGGTCATATGAAGTGACAGACTGAAATCTCTCTTTAATTTAATAATTAATAAAAAAAAAAATTAAATTGTCGGGTTATTTAGAATTATTACGATTCTGTTAAGACCCTGAGACATTTTGTGTTTATATTAAAATTAATATAAAGATAAAATAATATTATATAATACTATATGATAGTAGAAATTTCCAGGAGGGTTTTTTGCAGTTTCACGAAACTTAATTTGTTACAACGTTGCATTTTCTTCTTGGTTCGGTTTTCACAAGGCAATCTTTCAAAGCGTGCCAAAATGTGTTCACGCAAGTCACATGTGAATACAACTGTCCTGTAATTGGTCAGAGTTTCCTCTGCGTCATCCATCAAGATGATTGACAAATTCGCTCCATGAGTTTATTGTGGCTTTATTTGTAACTGTCGAGACGCCCTCGAACACTATGCGAATGTAGCCGCCATTCCCACTGTTACATTTACACTACCAAAAGAGCTCTTCACCTTAACTGTGATGTGCTCACTCACAGAATCAGACACGACTGCTTTTATACAGCACATTTCCCGTTATGAATTATGATACCATTTGGTTCGTTGGTCTGTTGGGTCGGATTGCTTTCACAGCTCAAGCAAACCGTCCCAGAGTTTGTTTGCAATCGAGTTAAGACCACCTCGTTCAGGCGATCTCGGAGCGATTGTTTTGGTGCGGATCCGATCGCCGTGTTCACATGTGCCTAAACAAACCGAACCGTGGGAGAAAGCACACCAGGTTCTGAAACAAACGCTCAGGTGTGAAAGCACCCTTACACATTCAAGGCCCAGAACGGCAGGAAAGACATCATTAAAGTAATCCATGTGACTCCAGTAATAATTAATAATAATTTGTTACATTTATGTAGCGCTTTTCTGGGTACTCAAAGCGCTTTACATATAGAAGGGGGGAATCTCCTCAACCACCACCAGTGTGCAGCGCCACCTGATGATGCGACGGCAGCCATATTGTGCCAGAACGCCCACCACACACACCGGCTGATGGTGGAGAGGAGACCGAGTGAAGCCGCCAATCAGGATATGGGGAGGATTAGGAGGCCATGATGGACAGAGGCCAATGGGCAAATTTACACTCCTACTCTTTTCCAAAGGACATCCTGGGATTTTTTTATGACCCCAGAGAGTCAGGACCTCGGTTTCGGATGGTGCTCTCTGACAGTACAGTGTCCCCATCACTATACTGGGGCGTTAGGACACACACAGACCATAGGGTTAGCGCCCCCTGCTGGCCTCACTAACACCTCTTCCAGCAGACACCTGGTTTTCCCAGGAGTCTCCCATCCAGATACTGACCAGGCTCAGCCCTGCTTAGCTTCAGTGGGAAACCAGTCTTGGCCTACAGGGTGATATGGCTCCAGTGGTTTAACCTCAATTTTATAAAGTGACACGAGTGCTTTTTTTGCGCAAAAAAAAACACAATTTAACACTTTATTCACGAAAATATTGCTATGCAACGTGTGTGACCACTAATGTTTCTGATTGGTCAATCACAGCATGTTGTACAGTGGTGCTAAACTGATTTAGATTTGTTTCCCTGTTAGGGTCCTGATCACTCTGTTTTATGATGATGTTGTGTGTGTTGACAGATGACCCCCTGCCTCCGTATGCCGCCTGGCTGATCAGTGTGTTGGAGAGTAACAGACCTCAGCCTCTTCCCATGCCCGTGAACGGAGGCTGTTGGGCTCCACTGGTGGACTACCTGCCCGAGACCATAACCCCACGCGGACCCCTTCACAGGTACTGTCAGACAGAAGATATAAGGTCATTTAGTCCCTTTTGTGTTTCAACTGTTACAACCCTCCTACAAAAATGCCTCACTGGGAGAACATTTACACAGACATACATGGACTCACACAATAAAGTCGCTTTTGTTCAGCGGATGAATTTTATTTACCCAATCCCATAAAACTCACTTGCTTGAGCATTTTACAGCAGTTACCCTCAGCTCTGTTGTGTTTACAAGAGAGGAACTGTTGTTCCGTTACCATGACAACACTGATTCTTACCAGCATCCTTATGACGTTCAGTGATTTTTTGTTGGGAGGGAGGAATGAACGTGGTTGAGATTTTTACAAACCATCTGTCAAGTCAATCAGATCTGTGCAGACTCGCGCTGACATCTGAACGGGAAGATACACATCAAAACTCATGAGTTATTGAAAATATGAGCAGAATTGCATAACAGGAATATCTGCTGAAAAAGCCCTTCCCCTCTGTGTATTCTGTCTGGTTTAGGCAAGGATCATCTGTCTGTGATTTCATGGATCTTAAATTGAATTAGTCACAGCTCTCCCTGACCTGGTACGCCTTCATTTTAGGCCCTTTTGCCATAGATGCAATAGTGAAGAGAGGACAGAAACAGTTGACAATATTTGATCACAAAGATTGTGAAATGTAAAAGGAATTTCAAGGCTGCAGTTGCTGAATATGTACATCTCTCAGTGAATGTAAAGCCAATTCACTCTGCAGCAACAGAAGCCGCTGGGCTTTGCCTTGTAACCTGAAATCGCCTTGACCTGTTGTGTTTATGCATTTATGTTGTCGCAGATCCAGTGAGAAAGCGTTTCAATTCACCACAGAATTAAAGGGTAACTAAACCCCTGGTCACAGCCTAACTCCACCCACTGGCAATATTTGAAAAATGCTGGAAAAGTGGGCAGAGACCAGCGGAGACAGAGGAGACGAGCCGAGGGTGGGGCTGAGCGGGGGGCGTGCACCTAAGACCCACAGTGACGGATTGATTGACAGCTGTCAGCTGTGGTGAGCTCGAGTCAGGAGCGTGGTGAGCTCGAGTCAGGAGCGTGGTGAGCTCGAGTCAGGGGCGTGGTGAGCGTGGTAAGCTCGAGTCAGGGGCGCGGTGAGCTCGAGTCAGGGGCGCGGTGAGCTCGAGTCAGGGGCGCGGTGAGCTCGAGTCAGGAGCGTGGTGAGCTCGAGTCAGGGGCGCGGTGAGCTCGAGTCAGGGCTGTGGTGAGTGTGGTGAGCTCGAGTCAGGGGCGCGGTGAGCTCGAGTCAGGGGCGCGGTGAGCTCGAGTCAGGAGCGTGGTGAGCTCGAGTCAGGGCCGGGTGAGCTCGAGTCAGGGGCGCGTGAGCTCGAGTCAGGGGCGCGGTGAGCTCGAGTCAGGGCTGTGGTGAGCTCGAGTCAGGGGCGCGGTGAGCTCGAGTCAGGGGCGCGGTGAGCTCGAGTCAGGGGCGCGGTGAGCTCGAGTCAGGGGCGCGGTGAGCTCGAGTCAGGGCTGTGGTGAGCTTGAGTCGGGTGTGGTGAGCTCGAGTCAGGGGCGCGGTGAGCTCGAGTCAGGGGTGTGGTGAGCGTGGTGACCTCGAGTCAGGGCTGTGGTGAGCTTGAGTCGGGTGCGGTGAGCTCGAGTCAGGGGCGCGGTGAGCTCGAGTCAGGGGCGCGGTGAGCTCGAGTCAGGGCGTGGTGAGCTCGAGTCAGGGCTGTGGTGAGCGTGGTGAGCTTGAGTCGAGTGCGGGTGAGCTCGAGTCAGGGGCGTGAGCTCGAGTCAGGGGCGCGTGAGCTCGAGTCAGGGGCGCGGTGAGCTCGAAGTCGGGCGCGGTGAGCTCGAGTCAGGGGCGCGTGAGCTCGAGTCAGGGGCGCGTGAGCTCGAGTCAGGGCTGTGGTGAGCGTGGTGAGCTTGAGTCGGGTGCGGTGAGCTCGAGTCAGGGCGCGGTGAGCTCGAGTCAGGGGCGCGGTGAGCTCGAGTCAGGGCTGTGGTGAGCTCGAGTCAGGGCTGTGGTGAGCGTGGTGAGCTTGAGTCGGGTGTGGTGAGCTCGAGTCAGGGGCGCGGTGAGCTCGAGTCAGGGGCGCGGTGAGCTCGAGTCAGGGGTGTGGTGAGCGTGGTGAGCTCGAGTCAGGTGCGGTGAGCTCGAGTCAGGGGCGCGGTGAGCTCGAGTCGGGCGCGATGAGCTCGAGTCAGGGACGCGGTGAGCTCGAGTCAGGGGGCGTGGTGAGCTCGAGTCAGGGGCGTGGTGAGCTCGAGTCAGGGCTGTGGTGAGCGTGGTGAGCTTGAGTCGGGTGTGGTGAGCTCGAGTCAGGGGCGCAGTGAGCTTGAGTCAGGGGCGTGGTGAGCTCGAGTCAGGGCTGTGGTGAGCGTGGTGAGCTTGAGTCGGGTGTGGTGAGCTCGAGTCAGGGGCATGGTGAGCTCGAGTCAGGGGCGCGGTGAGCTCGAGTCAGGGGCGTGGTGAGCTCGAGTCAGGGGCGTGGTGAGCTCGAGTCAGGCTGTGGTGAGCGTGGTGAGCTTGAGTCGGGTGTGGTGAGCTCGAGTCAGGGGCGCGGTGAGCTCGAGTCAGGGGCGCGGTGAGCTCGAGTCAGGGGCGCGGTGAGCTCGAGTCAGGGCTGTGGTGAGCTGTGGTGAGCTCAGTCAGGGCGCGGTGAGCTCGAGTCAGGGCGCGGTGAGCTCGAGTCAGGGGCGTGGTGAGCTCGAGTCAGGGCTGTGGTGAGCGTGGTGAGCTTGAGTCGGGTGTGGTGAGCTCGAGTCAGGGGCGCGGTGAGCTCGAGTCAGGGGCATGGTGAGCTCGAGTCAGGGGTGTGGTGAGCGTGGTGAGCTCGAGTCAGGTGCGGTGAGCTCGAGTCAGGGGCGGTGAGCTCGAGTCGGGGGCGCGATGAGCTCGAGTCAGGGACGCGGTGAGCTCGAGTCAGGGGCGTGGTGAGCTCGAGTCAGGGCTGTGGTGAGCGTGGTGAGCTCGAGTCAGGGGCGCGGTGAGCTCGAGTCAGGGGCGCAGTGAGCTCGAGTCAGGGCTGTGGTGAGCTCGAGTCAGGGCTGTGGTGAGCGTGGTGAGCTTGAGTCGGGTGTGGTGAGCTCGAGTCAGGGGCGTGGTGAGCTCGAGTCAGGGCTGTGGTGAGCGTGGTGAGCTTGAGTCGGGTGTGGTGAGCTCTCGAATCAGGGGCGTGGTGAGCTCGAGTCAGGGCTGTGGTGAGCGTGGTGAGCTTGAGTCGGGTACGGTGAGCTCGAGTCAGGAGCGTGGTGAGCTCGAGTCAGGGGCGTGGTGAGCTCGAGTCAGGGGCGCAGTGAGCTTGAGTCAGGGGCGTGGTGAGCTCGAGTCAGGGCTGTGGTGAGCGTGGTGAGCTTGAGTCGGGTGTGGTGAGCTCGAGTCAGGGGCATGGTGAGCTCGAGTCAGGGGCGCGGTGAGCTCGAGTCAGGGGCGTGGTGAGCTCGAGTCAGGGGCGTGGTGAGCTCGAGTCAGGGCTGTGGTGAGCGTGGTGAGCTTGAGTCGGGTGTGGTGAGCTCGAGTCAGGGGCGCGGTGAGCTCGAGTCAGGGGCATGGTGAGCTCGAGTCAGGGTTGTGGTGAGCGTGGTGAGCTCGAGTCAGGGGCGCAGTGAGCTCAAGTCAGGGGCGTGGTAGCGAGCCGTTGGAAGAGCCAACATACATCACGATGGCCAACAACGTTCAATAGGAAAATTCAACTGCAGTAGCCACCATTGAACCTTAAGAGGGCAGCACTCAGACGGTTTTACACCATATATTGTGGAATTAAAACATTTTATACCCAAATGTTAAAACATTTACTCAAATCAATGAACAGCACTAATAAAGCCCCATTCTTGCAGATTATTAACTAAAAAAAAGTTGTTCTAGGGTTTAGTTACCCTTTAATAACATTTCAGGGTTCAACCTTTTAAGAGTGAAACTCAAGCACTTTTCAAGAGCTTCCCAGCACTTAATATAATCCAATTTTAATGTAATTTTTAATGTGATGATTGGTAAAAGTTTAAAGATGAGTTATTTTAAAAACACATGTAATGCCCACTATAGCCAGTAGATGGCAGCAGAGGAGCACTTATTGACTTGTTAGCAATTTCCACTCCTTAACACATGGACAAAAGTAGGAAGTCACAAAGTCTCATGAAAAACAGAAACTGTTCTTCAGATTGTGACTGAATTACCCAGAAAGCAAGAGCTCCTTTAATAATCACTGGAGCTGTCGGTCAGTTCAGTGTGAGACTACAGAAGAACAACGGTGCATTTAATAAGAGCAGAATATTTACATTTTCACTATAAAATGAGGTTTTTGCACATTACTGTTATTAATAAAAGTTAATTTTATCTGCATTTCAACTCAAGCTCAGAGCTTCACTGTTAGATGTCCAATAAACAAACGTGATATTATTAGTAACTGCACTTATCAACAAAACAACACAAAATAGTAATTGTATGATTAAATTATCTTTTATGATACATTTTCCTGGTGCCTCTGCTCTCTGATGTTAGTCTGGAGCCCTGGTTGTGTTGCGGTATTGTTGTTATTCATACGGTATGCTAACCGCAAATCTTTAACAATGATTTCGGCAACAACATGCATTTCGAAACAGTTAATGATTTAAACGATGATTAAATTAATAATTAATTCAACGACATATAGACCGATGGTCGGTTTTGGAATCTGAGAAGTGACGTACTGTAATCTGGTGACTGTGTTGATCTGTGTTTGTCGGTGCGGTGTGATTTGGCCTTAAAACTGTGTGTGTGTGTGTGTGTGTGTGTGTGTGTGTGTGTGTGTGTGTGTGTGTGTGTGTGTGTGCGCTAACAGGTGCAACATAGCTGTGATCTTCATGACGGAGATGGTGGTGGACCACAGCGTGAGAGAAGACTGGGCGCTACACTTGCCGCTGCTTCTTCATGCTCTCTTCCTAGGTGAGCGTCTCTTTTTTTATCTCTTTGTCTCTCTTTCTTTTGGTTCGGGTTACTAAAGAAGTGTGTTTCTGGTGTGAGGGAAAGATCAACTTGTTCAGCTTCCCAAATAACCCAGCGTTAAGGGAACAGTGGATGCAGTTTGTGTTTCCGGAGTTCTGCAAGTGTGTGTGTTTGTTCCCGGTCATGAGTGGAAACAGCAGAGTGTGTGTGTGTGTGTGTGTGTGTGTGTGTGTGTGTGTGTGTGTGTGTGTGTGTGTGTGAGTGAGTGAGTGAGTGAGTGAGTGAGTGAGTGAGTGAGTGAGTGAGTGAGTGAGTGAGTGAGTGAGTGAGTGAGTGAGTGAGTGAGTGAGTGAGTGAGTGAGTGTGTGTGTGTGTGTGTCTTTAGCTCCGCCCACTGCACGCCTCCACGAGCTCGGCTGTTTTCAGGAAGAACCGGTACAGTGTATCTGTCTTTTATAAATCTGATAAACTAAAGACTCTTGGGAGATATGAAGGATCAACACTACTCTACAGATACTCCAGATTAACATGAGACTGGCACAAACTGTGTGTGTTATGAGCCTTTAATGTTGTTAAAATGTGGGGAAACCCCTTATCTAGTGTTTACTTTTTTTAACTGAACAAAATATGAAGGAGTTTGTGTCTGGGTCTCGCTGTGAGAACGCACATCTTTTGTCTGCTCTATATAGTTCCCGCATTCTCCACCGTAATTCACCCCAGCAGTCCGTCTGAATAACACGGCACAACAATGTCAGAAATCTGAAAAATGTGTGCGATGGAAAATAAGGAGGAGAAGGAAAGAAAGAGGGGCTGGCGAAATGCCATCGACTCACGGCTTATCTCTCTCAGACTCCTGATGTCATCAGCTCCTCCTGCCAACAACGTGTTTCTCTCGTGTCTTGACTGGAGGCGCGCCTGTGATTTATTTAGTTTCTCATCCAAAAATGTAGAGCACAACAGTGACTGTTCACTTTCTCAATGGCCTGTGTGTGTGTGTGTGTGTGTGTGTGTGTGTGTGTGTGTGTAATAAACATACTAAATCATCATATTAGAATGATTTCTGAAGGATCATGTGACACTGAAGACTGGAGTAATCTTTAGTAATCTGCTTTAATGATGATAAATTCAGCTTTGATCACAGGAATAAATCACACTTTACTATATATTCACAATATATATATTTTAATCAAATAAATGCAGGCTTGATGAACATTAGAAAAACATTAAAAATAGTAATGTTTACAAACATTTGACCAGTACTGAATACACACACACATATATATACATATATAAATATACACCAATCAGGCATAACATTATGACAGGTGAAGTGAATAACACTGATGATCTCTTCATCACAGCTCCTGTTAGTGGGTGGGATATATTAGGCAGCAAGTGAACATTTTGTCCTCAAAGTTGATGTGTTAGAAGCAGGAAAAATGGGCAAGCGTAAGGATTTGAGCGAGTTTGACAAGGGCCAGATTGTGATGGCTAGACGACTGGGTCAGAGCATCTCCAGAACTGCAACTCTTGTGGGGTGTTCCCAGTCTGCAGTGGTCAGGATCTATCAAAAGTGCTCCAAGGAAGGAACAGTGGTGAACCGGCCACAGGGTCATGGGCGGCCAAGGCTCATTGATGCACGTGGGGAGCGAAGGCTGGCCCGTGTGGTCCGATCAAACAGACGAGCTACTGGAGCTCAAACTGCTCAAGAAGTTAATGCTGGTTCTGATAGAAAGGTGTCAGAATACACAGAGCATCTCAGTTTGTTGCGTATGGGGCGGCATAGCCGCTGACCAGTCAGGGTGCCCATGCTGACCCCTGTCCACCGCCGAAAGCACCAACAGTGGCACGTGAGCATCAGAACTGGACCACGGAGCAATGGAAGAAGGTGGCCTGGTCTGATGAATCACGTGTTCTTTTACATCACGTGGATGGCCGGATACCACAGCACACCTTCAGCGGCCTAATGGAGTCCATGCCTTGATGGTTCAGGGCTGTTTTACCAGCATAATATTAGGATGCCTGATTGGTGTATATATTAAGTTTATTGCAAAATATTCAGATATTGATAAATGCATTGTGGGAGTGGGCAGTTGCTTTGTTTGATTTTTTTTCCATGGTAGCGTTAAGGGTAGTGTATCCTTTTTTAAATTAACTACAAATCACAAATTACAGATAAATATAACTTCTGTGCTCACGGTAGGTGTGAAACATTTAAACTTTAACTTCCTGAATACTTGCACTCTATTACTAGTGTGCTTTATTGCACATGGCCCTGTTTTGTGTTCCCCTTGGAAACATGTTGTGTTATCCACGTTATGCAACCGCACAGCAGTGGGAACACCCTTTTAGTTCAGAATGTTGTTTCATTCCTGTCCACTTCACTGGCTTCTGTTCTATTGAGCTCAGATCAGTTCAGCTCATTTACCTTTGCATCTCTGTCCTCTCAGGTTTGGATCATTACAGGCCGGAGGTGTTCGAGCACAGCAAGAGGTTACTCCTGCACCTCCTCATCGCCCTCTCCTGCAACAACAATTTCCAGGTCATCGCCTCTGTCCTGCTGCTAACCAGAGAGATTGGTGACAACAAGACCCTCACTGTTAAATCCAGCTACCAGCCCGAATACCCCTACTCAGGTACGACCCAGAATGCCACGCTTCAGATACAGCATGGCACAAAAAGACAACAGAAATAATCATTCAGCTTCTTCATACCATTGCTCAAACACCAGAAAAGACTTCATAAGTGTCTCAAACTGAAATCTCAACTCAAATAAAACATGATCTATGAAGAGCAACCTGTGAAATAGTCCTGGGTACAGTCATTGTTTCTTTACCCACAATTCCTTGTTTTAAATACAGCAACTGTACAAAAACATTCCAGCCCTGCCAACTTGCACGGCCAGATTAATGCACAAAGAGGCTCACCTGACCTCATTTTGTCACATCACCTGCAGCCCAGAGCAGTCGGTGTAAGATCACATACATTTCCTAACCAGTTTGAGTTTACATTGAGGAAGTAGGCAACTATTATCAAGAAAAACCCCAAGGGTCAGGATTTAACTTTCATTGGCATAGAATTCAGAAAAAGTCTTTTTGGCAGCTGTTTGTCTTCCCTACTATAGAAGAGACTGAGATGGAGGTAATTAGGCCAGACACTGTGCCAAGTCCCAGTTTGCATCATGACTGAGGTTTTTCTAACATCTCACTGATGTTTTTCTCTCTTGTTTACTGATATATGAATAGACACACGTGTGAAAAATCACTGCTGACAATTAAAGCTGGAATACGCCTGCAGGCGAATTAGCTCAGGCTTATTTTGAAAACAGGCCACCGGCACAATAATCAGATAAAGGACAACAAAAATGTTTAAGCATTTACAGTTTTGCAGTACAATTTATAACCTGCTTGCATTACATCACTAAAGCACACTCTGCTCTGAACAGGGGGCTTCGACTTCCTGCGAGATTGGCAAGCGTCACCAGTGGCGGATTCCGGACTGAGCTCGTCCTCCACCTCCTCCAGTGTGAGTCTGGGAGGAAGCATTGGGAACCTGCCACAGATTACAGCGGACCTGGAGGAGCTGGACGAGTCCAACACTGAATCAGATGAGAAAACCAACAAGCTCATCGAGTTCCTCACCACCAGGTCTGTGGCAATAATAGATTTAACGCAAATCTTTAATAGATAAAACACAAATCAGAGTCTTTTTCCCATAAAAAAACACAAGTTGATGAGGTGATGCTGATCTAGATCACGATGACAAGACATAAATGGATGGTGCATCAACTATGGGATTCAATTCCTACAGAAAGTATTGCGGTCACGGTTCAAAAAATGAATAAGGCGCGAATCAAACATTTAAAAACACATGTAAAAATATATTGCACAAACTAAAAAAAAAAAGACTGCAAAATGCAGTTTTGATTCATGCTTATTATTTTTTGATCCGTGACCGCAATACTTTCTGCGGAAATTTAATCCCATAATCAACTATCAAATATTACAAAGCTCACACATCTCCTAGTGGCCAAAGAACAAAATATTTTTTTCTTTTTTTAATTTAATTATAAATATTTAATTATTTAGGTTTAATTATTATTATTATTATTATTATTATTATTATTTAAAAGTATTAAAAATATTTTACATTTGAAATTCACACACATGCAATTTTGATAAATATGTCATCCACATATTGTCTGCAATTTTCCTTTAGTGAAATTTTGGGCATTTTCCAGCGTCAGTAAATCGGGCCGTTAGAGAGTAGTGGTTCATGTATTTGTGATTTTGGTGGTGGTGGTGATACAGTGCATGGAGTACTGTCCTGTCCTTACTCAGGGCTTTTGGGCCGCTTTGGTGCCACGAAGACATCACACCGAAGAACCCCAACTCTAAGAGCGCCGAGCAGCTCGCCAACTTCCTGCGGCATGTGGTCTCTGTGTTCAAGGAGTCCAAATCAGGTCAGTGCCAAACATCTTAGTGTATTTATGTTTAATATTGACCGAATGAAATACACTATATTGCCAGAAGTATTGGGCCGCCCCTCCAAATCACTGAGTTCAGGTGTTCAATCCCTTCATGGCCACAGGTGTATAAATCAAGCACTAGGCATGCAGACGCTTCTACACACATTTGTGAAAGAATGGCTCGCTCTCAGGAGCTCAGTGAACTCAAGCGTGGTACCGTGATAGGTTGCCACCTGTGCAATAAGTCCATTCCTGACATTTCCTCACTACTAAATATTCCACGCTCAACTGTTAGTGGGATTATAACAAAGTGGAAGCAATTGGGAACAACAGAAACTCAGCCACGAAGTGGTAGGCCACGTAAAATCACAGAGCAGGGTCAGCACATGCTGAGGGTCACAGTGCGCAGAAGTCACCAACTTTCTGCAGAGTCAATAGCTCCAGACCTCCAAACTTCTGTGGCCTTCAGATGAGCTCAAGAACAGTGCGGAGAGAGCTTCATGGAATGGGTTTCCATGGCCGAGCAGCTCATCCAAGCCTTACATCACCAAGTGCAATGCAAAGCGTGGGATGCAGTGGAGTAAAGCACACCGCCACTGGACTCTAGAGCAGTGGAGACGTGTTCTCTGGAGTGACCAATCACGCTTCTCTGTCTGACAATCCCATGGACGAGTCTGGGTTTGGCGGTTGCCAGGAGAACGGGACTTGTCTGACTGCATTGTGCCAAGTGTAAAGTTTGGTGGAGGGGGGATTATGGGGTGGGGTTGTTTTTCAGGGGTTGGGCTTGGACCCTTAGTTCCAGTGAAAGGAACTCTTAATGCTTCAGCATACCAAGACATTTTGGACAATTTCATGCTCCCAATTTTGTGGGAACAGTTTGGGGATGGCCCCTTCCTGTCCCAACATGACTGCGCTCCAGTGCACAAAGCGTCAGTCCATAAAGACATGGATGAGCGAGTTTGGTGTGGAGGAACTTGACTGGCCTGCACAGAGTCCTGACCTCATCCCGATAGAACACCTTTGGGATGAATTAGAGCGGAGACTGCGAGCCAGGCCTTCTCGTCCAACATCAGTGTCTGACCTCACAAATGCACTTCTAGAAGAATGGTCAAAAATTCCCATAAACACACTCCTAAACCTTGTGGAAAGCCTTCCCAGAAGAGCTGAAGCTGTTAGAGCTGCAAAGGGTGGGCCGACTCCATATTAAACCCTACGGATTAAGGATGGGATGGCATTAAAGTTCATGTGCATGTAAAGACACTTTTGGCAATATAGAGTATCTTATACATTACAGTATATTGGCACAGTGTTTGGTTGATAAGCGTCTCTGTCATGTGTCAGATTTCCATCTAGAGCATCAGCTGAGCGACGTTGCTTTGCAGACGGCCCTCTGCAGCTCCTCCCGCCATTACGCCGGACGCTCGTTCCAGATCTTCCGAGCCCTGAGACAGCCTCTCTCTGCCCACGCCGTGTCCGATCTGCTCTCGCGCCTCGTGGAGGTTGTGGGGGAGCACGGGGATGAAGTTCAGGTGTGTATCAATCAACCGGAGTTTTAAATGACATCTAGGCAATAAATGCATTTGTTGGTCAAATAAGACAATTTTTTTCCAGGGTTATGTCATGGAGATTTTATTCACTCTGGAGTCTGTCGTGGATAATTTAGCTGAATGTCTAAACAACAGTGAACTTATGGCGGCTTTGACAAGGTTAGAGTTTAATGCTTTCCTATTATTTCAACCTACAAGCATTTTATAACTACACTACCATTCAAAGGTTTGGGATTGTGAGTTTTTGTGACTTTTATTCAGCAAGGATGCATTAAATTGAACATAAGATTGTTACAAAAATACTGTTCTTTTGAACTTTTCAAATAATCAAAGACACTGATAATAATCATAAATGTGTGTTGAGCATCAAATCCTCATATCAGAATGATTTCTGAAGGATCATGTGACACTGAAGACTGGAGTAATGAGGCTGAACATACAGCTTTGTGTCTTCCACATACAGAGATTCATCACCAGACTTCCTGGTGAGCGGGAAGCTCAACCCAAACCGTAAGAGCACAGGGCAGCTGAACCTGCACCAAGAGGGCGGGACTAATGAGCGGAACAGGCACCAGCGCAGTTACTCTGTCCCTAAAAAGTTTGGCGAAAGCGGGGAAAACTCGTCCTCCAACCCTCCTCGCAGTGCCACATTGGACCGCATCCAAGCCTGTACCCAACAGGGTCTCGCTCGATCCGTCCGCAGCACGTCCTCCAACTCCACCCGCGCCGACACAAGCGTCATCACCGACCCGTCCCACTCCAGTCACCCGGCCAACCTGCTCGCCACCATCTTCTGGGTGGCGGTGTCGCTCATGGAGTCGGACTTTGAATTCGAGTACCAGATGTCACTGAGGCTGGTTCACAAACTGCTGGCGCGGGTTCCGTTGGATCTGCAGGAGAACCGGGAGAGACTAGAGAAGCTCCAGGCTCAGCTGAGGTGGAGTGGCTTTTCCGGGCTGCAACAGCTGCTCCTAAAGGGATTCACTTCTCCAGCTACAAATGATCTTACGCTGCAGTTGTTCTGTCAGCTTACACCTGTTTCACGAGTGCCAGTGGTGGACACGTCGCAGGCTATAGGTGTGTACAGTGGATTCTTGTGGTGGCACTTTCTTAACTTATATGTGACCCTGGACCACAAAACCAGTCATAAGGGTCAGTTTTTTTAAATTGAGATGTATATATCAGCTGAAAGCTGAATAATTAATCTTTCCATTGATGTGTGGTTTGTTAGGACAATATTTGAAAATCTGGAATCTGAGGGTGCAAAAAAATCTAAATATTGAGAAAATCTCCTTTAAAGTTGTCCAAATGAAGTCCTTAGCAATGCATATTACTACTAATAATACATTTATGATATATTTACGGTAGGACATTTACTGAATATCTTCATGGAACATGATCTTAATATCCTAATGATTTTTGGCATAAAAGAAAAAGTGATAATTTTGACCCACACAATGTGTTGTTGGCTATGGCCACAGATAAACCCGTGAGACGCAGCGCTGCTGTTGAGCTCCAGGGGCACACATGCTGTAGGACTAATGTGGCTAAATGTGACAAACGTGACTCCTTATTCAGTCGGTTTGGAGATTTGTCTGCACAGTGTCTTTTGAGCAATTTTTAAATGTAAAATGCAGTTTCCTTAATGGCATGAATCACAGACTTAACATGTGCGAGCCGACGCTACTCTAAAGTATAAAATGTTTGCGATCCACTGAGCACAATGCCAAATTGTCCTTGAAAAGGATCAGATTGTGTATGTGAATCCAAATTCAAAATATTGGAGTTTTTTTCCCAGCCCCCTCCTCCCTGTACTCGACACTCAACACGGGTAACAGATTGAGGACACGCAACAGAAATGAGTGTAATTAACAATGGAAAGCGACGCAGCTAATGCATACATATGCAATGTTATTAGGGTTTTTAGGTCGGGTAGAATTTATGATTTCTGACCTAGTCCATCGCTGTGTTTTCCGGCAACTGGGGTGTCGAAATACTATTGGGTAAATTGGCAGTGGGCGGGATCACAGACCAAAACAAAAACAAATATTTCATCACGGAAGTCACATTTCAAAGTCTGACATCCCACCCTGCAAAAATGAATTTCTCGGAGATGGCACTAATATGTAATTATATTATATTATATTATATTATATATTCATTAGCATAACACAAGTTACACAAGTAACACAAGAAAGTGATGTAGAGTTGAACGAAATAATAGAAAATCCGACATGTATTGTATATAATTTGCGGGCATCAGGGAGCCACTTTCAATATTTCGGGAGACTCCCAGAACTTCCAGGAGAGGTGGGATGAGTAACAGTATTTGATCCGAGCATGTTTCCTACATCTCCGCAAACATTTCTTTTTATGCTTTAGTACAGTCAAAAAAATCACATAGAGCACCTGTGATGTAACTAACAACAATGATGCCTTGCAGTTTGTTATTTGCATATGCATTGTGATTGGTCTACTTTATTAGCACTGAAGCGTGACTGAAGACTGTCGTGTTGATTCTAGTGTTAAGCCTACACAAACGCCACTTTTAGGTTCAGCAGGTTTTCTGATCTTTCACATAATCTTGTGTTTTATTTTCTGTCTGCTCAGGTTTTCCTCTGAATGTGCTTTGTCTGCTGCCTCACCTGGTGCAACACTTCGGTAGCCCTACGCAGTTTTGTAAAGAAAGTGCTGAGAGGATCGCACAGGTCTGCCCCGCCTTCGTTTCTCTACACACTCCTACTATAAAACACACCCTTCTTTGACATTTACACCTGAATGTGAAGGATTCTCAACATTATACACAAATTCATAAGTGTTTTGTTTTCTTGTAACAATAACATCTCAGCTAGTATCTCAGCATATTTCTAATGTTAGTAGTAGCATACATTCTGTGTATGTGATAAACAATATTAATATTACCTCATACAAGTATAAAAATAATATGAGCTTTCAAATGTTTAAATACTCTATATTGCCAGAAGTATTGGGACGCCCCTCCAAATTACTGTTCAATCCCTTCATGGCCACAGGTGTATAAATCAAGCACTAGGCATGCAGACGCTTCTACACACATTTGTGAAAGAATGGCTCGCTCTCAGGAGCTCAGTGAACTCAAGCGTGGTACCGTGATAGGTTGCCACCTGTGCAATAAGTCCATTCCTGACATTTCCTCACTACTAAATATTCCACGCTCAACTGTTAGTGGGATTATAACAAAGTGGAAGCAATGGGAACAACAGAAACTCAGCCACGAAGTGGTAGGCCACAAAATCACAGAGCAGGGTCAGCACATGCTGAGGGTCACAGTGCGCAGAAGTCACCAACTTTCTGCAGAGTCAATAGTCAATCCTCCAAGCTTGGAAGAACATGGAATGGGTTTCCATGGCCGAGCAGCTCATCCAAGCCTTACATCACCAAGTGCAATGCAAAGCGTGGGATGCAGTGGAGTAAAGCACGCCGCCACTGGACTCTAGAGCAGTGGAGACGTGTTCTCTGGAGTGACCAATCACGCTTCTCTGTCTGACAATCCCATGGATGAGTCTGGGTTTGGCGGTTGCCAGGAGAACGGGAGTTGCCTGACTGCATTGTGCCAAGTGTAAAGTTTGATGGAGGGGGGATTATGGGGTGGGGCTGTTTTTCAGGGGTTGGGCTTGACCCCTTAGTTCCAGTGAAAGGAACTCTTAATGCTTCAGCATACCAAGACATTTTGGACAATTTCATGCTCCCAACTTTGTGGGAACAGTTTGGGGACGGCCCCTTCCTGTCCCAACATGACTGCGCTCCAGTGCACAAAGCGTCGGTCCATAAAGACATGGATGAGCGAGTTTGGTGTGGAGGAACTTGACTGGCCTGCACAGAGTCCTGACCTCATCCCGATAGAACACCTTTGGGATGAATTAGAGCGGAGACTGCGAGCCAGGCCTTCTCGTCCAACATCAGTGCCTGACCTCACAAATGCGCTTAAACAATTCCCATAAACACACTCCTAAACCTTGTGGAAAGCCTTCCCAGAAGAGCTGAAGCTGTTAGAGCTGCAAAGGGTGGGCCGACTCCATATTAAACCCTACGGATTAAGAATGGGATGGCATTAAAGTTCATGTGCATGTAAAGGCAGGCATCACAGAACTTTTGGCAATATAGTGTATATACAATATGAAGTTAAAAATAAGGAACTATATGAGCTATAGTCATCAGTGTATACTAATAATATGTATTGTTTAAACACAATAAGACTTGTGTTTGACTGTTTATGGTGTGGTGTGTGTTCTAGGTGTGTCTAGAGGAGAAAGACAAGAACACTAAGCTCTCTCACCTGGCTCATGTCATGACCCTGTATAAGACTCGCTCCTACACCAGAGACCCCTTCTCGTGGGTTAACGTGGTCTGTCGCTACCTGCACGAGGCTTTCGCTGACATCACGCTGAGTCTGGTGACGTATATGGCTGAGGTGAGGTGTCCTGACAGCCTTCAATATCCTCAAGTATAACCAGATATAGTGTGGCTTGAAGAACACTGTTTTAATGCCAGCTGTCCTCTCTTCATAGTTGCTAGATAAAGGATTACCCAGCATGCAACAGCCCCTGCTGCAGATCATCTACAGTCTGCTGAGCCACATGGATTTGGCAGGAATTCAGGTCAAACCTTTCAATGTAGAGGTGCTAAAGACCATTGAGAAATTCGTACAGGTGAGATCCTTTCTGCTGAACCGCTTAATCTGTAAGAATTTCGATCTGATTTGTCATAGCAATACGTGTGTGTCCTCTATAGACGGTTCACTGGAAAGAGGCTCTGAACATTTTGAAGCTGGTCGTTTCCCGCTCAGCCAGCCTATCCCTGCCGTCCTATGCCCACGGCGATCTTGCCCACCTGGAGGTCAGCCGTATGATGTGGGATGGCTCATCTAAAGCCCTGCCAGGAAAGACACTGGAATTCCATTTTGACATATCCGAGGTACTTTACATTTTGTAATGCATGTGTCCATTTATGCTTCAGAAAAGATACGTTTTCAATGCAATTTCACGCAACAGGTTCTCTGACTCATTCAGCTCTTGAGGTGTGGCCGTGTTGTTGTTTTTGAGCATGCATTCATTATCGGATCCCATGAAGGGCGTAGCCCCTTTTGTTTTTGATACATTTTGGGTAACAAAAGAGTTCCCGCCTCACTTTCAGAAGGAGAATTGGGGATTATAGTCAATGGAAGTTCGGAGAGATGTGTTTTGACTGCATTTGTGATTAATAACCTCTCAGTATGGGTGGATGTGATGAAGACCCGCCTCTCCGAGCGTTTCTTCTGCAACCTAATGAACAGTGAGGGATCTTTTAGGACAACTTGCTTCTTTTAATGTGACATAATTTTGACACTGAATAAGTCAAAAAGCGTGAAGCTTAAACAGTTCAATAATAATGTTCGATAACTAGTTTCTGGTTATATTCATTGCATTTATTATGACATCTGATCTGAAACAACGAACTCTATAATAGCTGGAGAAAGCTGTTTGCATTCCCATTCATCTCGATTGCAGTGCTCCAGTAAACAAAGACCTCCTTAGACTTTGTGTATGATTGCCCACTTGTGGCTACACGTGCAACTACAGGAAACCCTCTCAGTTCCTAGAATTGAGGAACTGAAAGTCTTTGCCTCTGTCCACCCTGATGGAAGCAGTGATATCCTGTCCAGATGGAGTGGGTGCACACTGATAAGGAGTCCGGCAATTAGGCTGTTTTTCCACATATGCTTGTCTATCTACAGGAAGGCTGTGACTCATGGCTAGTGTGAGTCTCTGTCGTTGTACTTGTGTGTAGGGCGTTATGTGTCTGCTGTATGTTCAGCCTTTATTTGTTTTCTAACGAGTGTATTTGATCCATGTGTTTGTGTCCAGACCCCAGTTATCGGCCGCCGATATGATGATCTGCAGGGATCCGGAGGGAGAGATGGGAAAGCGCGTGTGATCGCAGTGACCCGTAGCACGTCCTCTACCTCTTCAGGGTCCAACTCGAACACCGTCCTGGTGCCGGTCAGCTGGAAACGGCCACAGTCGTCACAGGTGACAAACATTTCATGCTGTTCATATCAGTCATGGCATGCAGGAGGAAAGCTTTTATTTCTATAATCTTTGTGATTTTATCGGAGTCTGCTTTTCCAGCTGGTCATTTCATTTGTTTCTCAGAAGCGAACGAGAGAGAAGCTGGTGAACGTTTTGTCTCTCTGCGGACAGGAAGTTGGCCTCACCAAGAACCCGTCTGTAAGTCCTCACTGGGAAGACACTATGTAGACAACCATACATTTTTTATATTATGAGGATTAAGATTTATATGACACTTTGGTCTTACAGAATGCAGGAATAATAAATTATGGGCTCTATCATACATCTGGCACAATGTGACGCCCGGCGCGACACCAGTGTGTTCTGCTAGTCTCAGCCCGACGCAGTTCTCATGTTCACGTCTAGCTCCACGGAGTTTAAATATCAAATGCACTGGTGCATCTGTTCACCCATGGGTGTCTGGTCTGTACACCAGGTGTGTTCAGGAGCATTGTTGGAGCGTTGCTATTGTGAGGAACTGAAAACCACTGACCACTGACCAACACAAACCTGCTCTAAAGTCAATAGTGCAGTATCTGAGTGTTATTTAAAGGGTGTGTTAGTAATATGAGCCTATAGGCGGTGCACAACACACATTCTGATTATTACACACACAGGGACGCAGCGCACACACACACACACACACACTCTGATTATCACACACAGGGACGCACCGCACACACAGGGACGCACAGCACACACACACACTCTGATTATCACACACAGGGACGCGCAACAGCACACACACACACACACACACACACTCTGATTATCACACACAGGGACGCGCAGCAGCACACACTCTGATTATCACACACAGGGACGCGCAACAGCACACACACACACACACTCTGATTATCACACACAGGGACGCGCAGCAGCACACACACTCTGATTATCACACACAGGGACGCGCAACAGCACACACACACTCTGATTATCACACACAGGGACGCGCAGCAGCACACACACTCTGATTATCACACACAGGGACGCGCAGCAGCACACACACTCTGATTATCACACACAGGGACGCGCAGCAGCACACACACTCTGATTATCACACACAGGACGCAGCAGCACACACACACTCTGATTATCACACACAGGGACGCAGCAGCAGCACACACACTCTGATTATCACACACAGGGGCGCAGCAGCAGCACACACACTCTGATTATCACACACAGGGACGCACCGCACACACAGGGACGCACAGCACACACACACACTCTGATTATCACACACAGGGATGCACCGCACACACACACACTCTGATTATCACACACAGGGACGCACAGCACACACAGGGACGCACAGCACACACACACACTCTGATTATCACACACAGGGACGCGCAACAGCACACACACACACACACACACTCTGATTATCACACACAGGGACGCGCAGCAGCACACACACTCTGATTATCACACACAGGGACGCAACAGCAACAGCACACACACACACACACTCTGATTATCACACACAGGACGCAGCAGCACACACACACACACTCTGATTATCACACACAGGGACGCACAGCACACACAGGGACGCACAGCACACACACACACTCTGATTATCACACACAGGGATGCACCGCACACACAGGGACGCACAGCACACACACACACTCTGATTATCACACACAGGGACGTGCAGCAGCACACACACTCTGATTATCACACACAGGGACGCGCAGCAGCATATACACTCTGATTATCACACACAGGGACGCGCAGCACACACACACACACTCTGATTATCACACACAGGGACGCACAGCAGCACACACACTCTGATTATCACACACAGGGACGCGCAGCACACACACACACTCTGATTATCACACACAGGGATGCACCGCACACACACACACTCTGATTATCACACACAGGGACGCAGCAGCACACACACACTCTGATTATCACACACAGGGGCACAGCACACACACACACACTCTGATTATCACACACAGGGACGCGCAGCAGCACACACACTCTGATTATCACACACAGGGACAGCGCAGCAGCAGCACACACAGGGGCCTGCGCACACACACTCTGATTATCACACACAGGGACGCGCAGCAGCACACACACTCTGATTATCACACACAGGGACGCGCAGCAGCACACACACTCTGATTATCACACACAGGGACGCACAGCACACACACACACTCTGATTATCACACACAGGGACGCACAGCACACACACACACTCTGATTATCACACACAGGGACGCGCAGCAGCACACACACTCTGATTATCACACACAGGGACACGCAGCAGCACACACACACACACACACACTCTGATTATCACACACAGGGACGTGCAACAGCACACACACACACTCTGATTATTACACACACAGGGATGCACCGCACACACAGGGACGCACAGCACACACACACACACACACACACACGTTTAAATATTAAAATAAAAGGATTCCTCTCTGGAGAAGCGTTCAGTCTCTCCTCATGTGAATAGTGAATCTGCTCATGGTACGAGCACAACTGGCTTTTAAAGGGAAAGGGAGATGAGACTCTGATTGGTTTATTGCACATTACGCCCAAAACACACCCATGACACATTAAGAGACGAGGCACAACCCTTTGGATCATGCGCCCGGAGCGCCAACTGCTTTTCCCGTCATTAAACTAGCAAACGTGGATTCGGACACGCCCTAAGTGCACCTGCGCCGTGAGCTCAGATCAGTAAATTAGGACCCTACATCTGTAATTATTTCGTATGAATTAAAGCCCTATTTATTGTGCATTCAATGCTATAACAAATGAAGTATTAATGGCCCATTGCATGATTGCATACTCCACGCTGACTGATGTTTATCTGTCTCAGGTGATCTTCTCATCCTGTGGTGATCTGGACCTCATGGAGCATCAGCCCAGTCAGGTGTCCTCCGAGGACGGGACCCGCGAGGACACACTGGATGATACCACATCAGAGCAGCAGTTCAGAGTCTTCAGAGACTTCGACTTCCTGGACGTAGAGCTGGAAGACGGAGAGGTCAGTAGAAAACTGTTTCTGTCTCACACTATGCATTTTGCACTGTTATGATTTATTCAAATATGGTTGATTTAAAAATATATACATTAAAATTGAAAAGTTTTGGGGTCTGAAAGATTTTAAAATAATAAATGAATACTTAATTGATCAAAAGTGTCAGTAAAGACATTTATAACGTTAAAAAAGATTTCAATATCTCAAATAAATGCTTTTGAACTTTGTATTCATCAACGAATCCTGACAAAAAAAATTGCATCACGCTTGTATATTAATCATAACAACTGTTTTCAACTGTGATATTAATAATAAATGTTATTTCAGTGTCAAATCAGCATATCAGAATGATTTCAGAATGACATCTTAGCGATTCCTTCTTTCGATTATATAGATATCATCTATCAGAGCAAAAACAACTACTAACGCACGTTTCTTATCGAATCACCGGTTCTGGGAAATTAATGGATAATAATGGAACCGGTTTTTGATACCTATCCCCACTAAATATATTTAGATAAATTCAGCTTTGATCACAGGAATAAATCACACTTTACTATATATTCACATAGAGAACAGCTGATTTACACTGGAGGAATATCTCACTGCTTTACTGGAGTTATGAGCAGATTAATGCAGCTTTGGTGAGACATTTAAAAAATCTTACCGACCTCAAACTTTTGTGTGTATGTTTTAGTTATATAGATGTCATAATAATGACTTAAGATTTTAAAGTAACAATTCCCGTCCCTACTAACAAAAAAACAGTTCCTTTCCACAGTCTTTCCTTGTTCCTTCAGTTATTTCTTCCGTGTTTTCTCTGAATAATGAGCGAGCTCTTGCTCTGATAAGACGCTACTGTGGCCTCGGCTCTTCCTCTAACACTCTCTCTCTTTTTCTCCTGTGCTGCCGTAGGAGCTGCAGGTAAGACCAGCTGTGTTAGCATGTGACCGAGAGGATGGTTTCCACACCGGCTCGGAGTCACTGGGAATGATGTGTGTCAGTCGTGTAGACTCTCATCTGTCAGGATGCTGTGGCTAAAGAGATTAGATAGATGTGTTCAATTCATGGATGTCATATTACATACTATAGAAATGCATGTTAGAAGCATCTCATTCCAATATTTTTTTGTTTGTTTGTTTCATTCATAGTAAATCATTCCTCACTACTTGATAAAAACGATTAAAATTCAGATTGTTTCAAATGCGTATTGGAGAAAGCTGCAGGTCTAAGATCCCCTAGACAACAAAGAAGGTTACTAGTTTGAAACAGTGGCAGGAATTGTATTTCAGATATCGTTCTGTTGTGTTTTTTGTATGTTTGCACGTTCTTCATTTTTGCATGCTGCACACCCAACATCAGCTCATGCTAGGAAAAACTGCTGCTAAATCAGTGCTGTGTGTTTGTTTTGATAGGGTGAGAGTATGGATAACTTTAACTGGGGAGTGCGGCGACGCTCTCTGGACAGCACAGACCTGACTGAGCTCCTGGAGGAGAGCCAGCACTCGGACATCACGCCCTGCATCGGCCTACACGACCCCCAACATGACACGGACGACTCCTCTGAGGAAGAGTCCAACTCCACCAGCCAGAGCCTCTCCCACTCACAGCTAGTATGAGCTATCTATCTGTCTAGATCAGGCATAACATTATGAGCACCTTCCTAATATTGTGTTTTGCTGTCCCCCTTTTGCTGACCCGTCGAGGCATGGACTCCACTAGATCCCTGAAGGTGTGCTGTGGTATCTGGCACCAAGATGTTAGCAGCAGATCCTTTAAGTCCTGTAAGTTGCGAGGTGGGGCCTCCATGGATCGGACTTGTTTGTTCAGCACATCCCACAGATGCTCGATTGGATTGAGATCTGGGGAATTTGGAGGCCAAGTCAACACCTCAAACTCGTTGTTGTGCTCCTCAAACCATTCCTGAAGCATTTGTGCTTTGTGTCAGGAGCATTATCCTGCTGGAAGAGCCACAGCCACCAGGGAATACCGTTTCCATGAAAGGCTGTACATGGTCTGCAGCAATGCTTAGGTAGGTGGTACGTGTCAAAGTAACGTCCACATGGATGGCAGGACCCAAGGTTTCCCAGCAGAACATTGCCCAAAGCATCACACTGCCTCCGCCGGCTCACCTTCTTCCCATAGTGCATCCTGGTGCCATGTGTTCCCCAGGGAAGCCACGCACACGCACCCGGCCGTCCACGTGATGTAAAAGAACACGTGATTCATCAGACCAGGCCACCTTCTTCCATTGCTCCGTGGTCCAGTTCTGATGCTCACGTGCCACTGTTGGTGCTTTCGGCGGTGGACAGGGGTCAGCATGGGCACCCTGACTGGTCAGCGGCTATGCCGCCCCATACGCAACAAACTGAGATGCTCTGTGTATTCTGACACCTTTCTATCAGAACCAGCATTAACTTCTTGAGCAGTTTGAGCTCCAGTAGCTCGTCTGTTTGATCGGACCACACGGGCCAGCCTTCGCTCCCCACGTGCATCAATGAGCCTTGGCCGCCCATGACCCTGTGTCCGGTTCTCCACTGTTCCTTCCTTGGAGCACTTTTGATAGATCCTGACCACTGCAGCCCGGGAACACCCCACAAGAGCTGCAGTTTTGGAGATGCTCTGACCCAGTCGTCTAGCCATCACAATCTGGCCCTTGTCAAACTCGCTCAAATCCTTACGCTTGCCCATTTTTCCTGCTTCTAACACATCAACTCTGAGGACAAAATGTTCACTTGCTGCCTAATATATCCCACCCACTAACAGGAGCCGTGATGAAGAGATCATCAGTGTTACTTCACCGGTCATAATGTTATGCCTGATCGGAGTATCTATCTAGCTATCATTCTGTCTGTTTGTTTGTTTGTTTTAGCCTAATGGTAGTTTTCTAAAGCTGGACATGTTGTGATTTCAGACCATGAACCTCTCGCCCTCAGAGGACACCAATCATACAGACTCTCTGTCCACGTCTTATGACACCACGTCAGCTGACCCGAATTCCCTTAATGCTGCAACACCCTGCTTGGGAACATCGCTACCAGATGACCACATCATGCCACCTGTATGTTTAAAATTACATCAAAATCTCTTCAAACAGCACCAAAGCTTGAAGCTAGATGTGTTGACATGCAGTTTGAAAGACTTAATTACTGACTAATTTAGATTTGCTCAGTAATGATCTTCTCCCATCTTCACAGGTTTTACCAGAAGATGAGGAGTCAAATGTCCAAGAGGACGACCTGCCGTTCGGTGTGAATGAGCTGCCAATGAGGTTTGACTGCGGCTCTAGCACTAATCTGGACCTTCCTGCAGAACAAAACCGAGCTGGAAACAACCAGAACCCAAACTCCCTGCCCAGGTTCATACGGATACACTTCAGTACCGTTTTATAGCATCAGACTAATGTTAACTGCCATGGTTATTTATGGGTAACATCCTTTCTTTTGGTTTCCATAGCTACCATTTTGGGGAGGACCGAGATGATCTGGATGAGCTGGGCTTTCCTCCGCCACCCTCCCCATTTTTCTCTGCCATCTTGGCAGCATTTCAGCCCACGGTGTGTGATGATGCCGAAGAAGCCTGGCGGACTCACATTAACCAGCTGCTGTGTGACACGGATGGGTCTTGCGCCGTCTACACCTTCCACATTTTCTCTGCAATGTTTCAGGTACACTGTAAAATAAATGTACATTCTCTATAGGGTTCAGCTCAGGAACTGGGACGGCCTTCATTTTGTGCTCAGTGACACATTTTTGATGTTTGTTCTGGATCATTGTCCTGAAGGAAGATCCAGCCACGGCCCATTATAAGATTTCTAGCAGGTTTTGATGTTTTATCTGCTGGTGTTTGCTAGAATCCATGATGCCATGTGTCTGAACAAGAAGTCCAGGACCTCCAGCTAAAAACAGGCCACGACATTAAAGATCCAGCGGTGTATTTAACCGTGGGCATGGGCATCTGGTGGGTTTGCTGCCCAAAAGCTCTTGTTTTAGTGTCATGTGACCACAGAACCAGGTCCGTCTGAAGCTCCAGTCGTGTCTGAACACTGAATATGCTGGAGTTTGTTTCTGGATGAGCGAGGAGGATTTTCCCAAACATCTTGTGCTGATGTAGGAGCTGTTTGAGACAGTTTTTAGTCTTTCTGAGCCCAAGACTCAACTAATCTCTGCGATTCTCCATCTGTGATCTTGGAGAGTCTTTGTCCACTCAAACGCTCCTCCTCTCGTGCATTAGGACGATATACACACACGTCCTCTTCCAGATTCAGAACAGCTTTAGTTGATTGAACTTCTTAATTATTGCCCTGATGGTGGATTTTCAGTGCTTTAGCTCTTTTCTTATTTTGTGAAGCTCAACAATCTTTTGCAGCACATCAGAACTATATTCTGTACACTATATTTTATACACTGGTTAATAAGTATTTATATACTTTTTAGTGCTGTCAAATCGATTAATCATGATTAATCGCATCCAAAATAAAAGTTTGTGTTTGCATAATATATATGTGTGTGTGTGTGTGTGTGTGTGTGTGTGTACTGTATAAATACACACTCATGCATGTATATAGTTAAGAAACATTTTTTATATTTATATATAATATAAATGATATATACAGTATTTACATATTTCTTAAATATATACATGCATGAGTGTGTATTTATACAGGATGCGATTAATCATGATTATTCGATTTGACAGCACTAAATTATAAATTTCCCTCTACAGAACATCCAGAATAAGTTCTGCTCCCTGACCAGCGACGCTGCCAGTTACCTTGGAGACGGCCTGAGGGGAATTGGGTCAAAGTTTGTGCGGTCATCCGAGATGTTGGCCTTGTGCTCAGACTGTCCCACGCTGTATGTGGATGCAGAAACGGTCAGTGAATATGATTGCATAAACATTCCTCTGTGAAACACTATGTATATAAACCATTAGTATACACCATGTTGTGTTTTATATCACCTGTCCTCTTGTAGATTGTTTCATACGGGCTTCTAGAAAAGATGAAGTTCAGTGTTCTTGAGCTTCAGGAGTATCTGGACACGTATAACACCCGGGAGGAAGCCGCCGTCTCCGTAAGTCATTCCCGCCAAGCTACTCGCACAGAATCACTGGATCGGCTACATGTAGTTTGTGCTACAGATGAGACTTTGAGTCATGTGACTTGTTGAGTAGAGGATTGCCAGTGATCAGTGATCAGACTTACCCCAGCATCGGGGAGACGGGTTTTGCACAAAGCTACTCAGCTGTTTTGATTTGAGCCAATCACATCCACTTCCTCTCCTCTTTCAACAGTGGTTGCAGAACTGTAAGGCCACATTTCCGAAGTATCCTGATGATGGCGTGATCACCTGTCAGCCTGGAGACTCCGAGGAGAAGGTGAAAACGGCCGTCTGTGCCCTTTAAAACCAGATCTTCCATCATGCCACTGTTTACATTCATAATATGTACACAATAATTTCTGCTAGATTTGTACACGTTATGTTATTCAGTGGGTCTTGTGACCATATACGCTATTATTCAAGATTTTGGGGTCGGTACGATTGAAATAAGTCTCTAATGCTCACCAAGGCTGCATACAGTAAAAACTGTGATATAATTACTCCAGTCTTCAGTGTCACATGATCCTTCAGAAATCATTCTGATATGAAGATTTGATGATCAAGAAACATTTATGATAATGCCCTATCATACACCCGGAGCAATGTGACGCCCGGTGTGACACCAGTGTGTTCTGCTAGTCTCAGCCGGACGCAGTTCTCATGTTCACGTCCAGCTCCACGGAGTTTAAATATCAAATGCACTGGTGCATCTGTTCACCCATGGGCGTCTGGTCTGAACACCAGGTGTGTTCAGGAGCATTGTTGGAGCGTTGCTATTGTGAGGAACTGAAAACCACTGACCACTGACCAACACAAACCTGCTCTAAAGTCAATAGTGCAGTATCTGTGTGTTATTTAAAGGGTGTGTTAGTAATATGAGCCTATAGGCGGTGCACAACACACACACACACACCCACACACTCTTCTTATTATACTCACAGGGACGCGCAGAAGCGCACACACACACACACACACACTCACACACACAGGGACACGCAGCTGCGCACACACACACACACACACACACACACACACACACACTCTTATTACACACACAGGGACACGCAGAAGCACACACACACACACACACACACACACTTATTATACTCACAAGGACGCGCAGAAGCGCACACACACACACTCTTCTTATTACACACACAGGGACGTGCAGCTGCACACACACACACACACTCACACACACAGGGACGCAGCTGCACACACACACACACACACACACACTCTTCTTACACACAGGGACGCGCAGAAGCACACACACACACACACACACACACACACTCTTCTTACACACAGGGACGCGCAGAAGCAGCACACGCGCACACACACTCTTACACACACACACACACACACACACTCTTTTTACACACACAGGGACACGCAGAAGCACACACACACACACACACACTCTTCTTATTGCACACACAGGGACGCGCAGAAGCACACACACACACACACACTCTTCTTATTGCACACAGGACACACAGAAGCACACACACACACACACACACTCTTCTTATTGCACACACAGGGACACGATGAAGAAGCACACACACACACACACACACTTCTTATTATACACACAGGGACACGCAGAAGCACACACACACACACACTCTTCTTATTGCACACACAGGGACACGCAGAAGCACACACACACACACACACTTCTTATTATACTCACAGGGACGCGCAGACACACTCTTATTACACACACAGGGACGCACACACACACACACTTCTTCTTACACACACAGGGACGCGCAGCACACACACACTCTTACACACACACTCACACACACACAGGGACTCTTCTTATTGCACACACAGGGACACGCTGCACACACACACACACACTCTTCTTATTACACACAGGGACACGCAGCTGCACACACACACACACTCTTCTTATTGCACACACACAGGGCACACACACACACACACACTCTTCTTATTATACACACACACACACACACACACTCTTCTTACACACACACAGGGACGCAGCTGCACACACACACACACACACACACACACACACACACACACACACTCTTCTTACACACACAGGGGCGCGCACACACACACACTCTTATTACACACACAGCACACAGCACACACACACTCTTATTACACACACAGGGACGCGCAGAAGCACACACACACTCTTATTACACACACAGGGACGCGCAGCTGCACACACACACACACACACACACACACACTCTTCTTACACACACAGGGACGCGCAGAAGCACACACGCACACACACACTCTTATTACACACACAGGGACGCGCAGAAGCACACACACACACACACACACAGGGACACACACACGCGCACACACACACTCTTAGCTGCACACAGGGACGCGCAGAAGCACACACACACTCTTATTACACACACAGGGACACGCAGAAGCACACACACACACACACACTCTTATTACACACACAGGGACGCGCAGAAGCACACACACACTCTTATTACACACACAGGGACACGCAGAAGCACACACACACACACACTGATTATTACACTCACAGGGACGCGCAGCTGCACACACACACACACACACACACACACACACACACACACACACTCTGCTTATTACACTCACAGGGACGCGCAGAAGCACACACACACACTCTGATTATTACACACACACACACACACACACGTTTAAATATTAATAATAAAAGGATTCCTCTCTGGAGAAGTGTTCAGTCTCTCCTCATGTAAATAGTGAATCCGCTCATGGTGCGAGCACAACTGGCTTTTAAAGGGAAAGGGAGATGAGACTCTGATTGGTTTATTGCTTGTTACACCTAAAACACACCCATGACTCATTAAGAGACGAGGGACAACCCTTTTGGATCATGAGCCGGGAGCGCCAACCGCTTTTCCCGTCATTAAACTAGCAAACGTGGATTTGGACACGCCCTAAGAGCTCCTGCGCTGTGAGCTCAGATCAGTAGAATAGTGACCAATGTCTTTACTATCACTTTTGTTCAATTTAATGCATCCTTGCTGAATACAAACATTAATTTCCTTTTAAAAATTGCACTGACCTCAAACTTTTCAGTGGTGTTGTATGCAGTGCAGTATTTCCTCACTCCTCTCTCACTGTGCGCCGCCTTCTCGTCATCCTCTGCATGGGTTATATGGGTTGGGTTGAATGTGACAGTAATCCTCTAATCATGTGGATGGGATTTCTGGGATTTCACAGTGGCACATATTCAGGCTCACAGATTGCATGCTGGGTATTAATGCTGTCTGTTTCTTCCTTCTCAACTCTTTCCTGTTTTCTGACATGCTTGCTCTGCAGCAAATGGAAACTCTGGCTGTAAGTTTGAAACTAAGACCCATTCTCATTCTCGTTCGTCTGTTAGAGTGTGTGGTCTGTGATGGGTCGGTCAGCGAGTGTGTTTACATGCATGACTTTTAAGATCATGTAAAGTGTTCTTGAAGTCATTTGAAAATGTCATTAATTTTTTATTATTATGAGCAGTTTTTGTGCATATGAACACACTCAGTGATGGAAGTTAGATTTGTGTGTTTGCTCTTTGTGGCTGTTCATGTGTGTGATTCTCTTATTATATCATGTTATTAATGTGTCTGTATCGCCCACAGCAATTGGAGTTGTGTCAGCGCCTGTACAAACTTCACTTCCAGCTCCTGCTGCTGTTTCAGTCCTACTGTAAACTCATAGGACAGGTGAACACCATCAGCTCCGTGCCGGAGGTACACGACACCTACGACCACACTATTTGTGTATTGTTTAGTATTTATGGAGGCTATCACGATGAGATCGCAATATTACAGGGTATTACAGAATCTTAAATTCAATATCATGGCATTAAATTAGGGCCCTATGATTTCTGCGATGTGAAAAACGGGTATGGAATCGCAGAATCCATTCAGAAAAATTTAATTTACTGTATACCCGGAAAAAGATCAAAAGTAGGTCAGGGCTAGACATTAGTGTTTGTGCAGAAGGGGCAAGTCAAAGAGAATTTAGAAGCCTGATTAAAACCTCAATAACAAAACAATAACTACGGAATCACCAAAATGCGAGAATAATTCTCCATTAATTTCATGTAAGTGGTGATTGATAGTGGATAATATATATATATATATATATATATATATATATATATATATATATATATATATATATATATATATATATATATATATATAATAAAAATGTATAATGTACTGACCAAGTTCACCGAGTTCACCCAAATAATTAAACTCCTGTCATCATTTACTCACCCTCATGTGAGTACAGAATTTGGTAAAAAAATAAATGTGAATTTCAGGCAAAATATAATGTATTTCATAGGGCCCTAAAAATTATTTTATTTTTTTTAATTTATTAAAGGTGCAGTATGTAAAATTTTTCAGTAAAATATCCTAAAACCACTAGGCCAGTGTTTTATATTTAGTTCAGTTGAGTACTTACAATATCCCAAATGTTTCCAACTATTAGTAAATCGTGAGAGTTGCTATTTTCCCCAGTGAACCGGGACGTGTGAGGGCGTGGCCTGTCGATGACATCATACGTCGATGGTTTGCAGAAGTGCTTTACTCTCACTGCAATGTGAACGAGTGTCATAGCAGCCGCGAGCGAACGCACAGAGTAACGTCATCACATCATTCTCCACACACTCAGATGTGTCTAATATGATCAACAGAGCTGCGTTCCCTCATACTCATGACCGGGAAAGCGGTAATGGCGCCGGCGACTGTGGCATAATAAAAGTCCCGCTGCTCGCGAGGCGTGTGTCGCGTTCATCTCATTAACAATCGCTCCAGCGGCCTCGCTCAGCTCCACAACACTCGCTCCTGCTCCGCTTCACACTACAGTAACGTTAATAATCACATCCATGAACAGGATTTCTGCCCGAGTCCTATCCCGAGTCTTTCCCACCGGCTGTGAGGGGAAGACCACATGTCCCGAGATTCTGCGCTCAAGCTTGGCGTCATCAAACTAGGCGACGGAAGTTACATAGTGCACCTTTAAACTTTTAATAAATCGCTGTTAAATGGTTTCATGACTTCAATTCATTAGACATGCTTTTTGATTACTACAATTTAATTTAACCATTAAAACAAAAAAATAATAAAATGGATTTCATAGGACTGAATTAATTAGAATTAAATTGCATGCACTGAAAAAAAAAAGTACATCTTCCTCAGAATTTGTTTTCCAGCACAAATATCTAAACATGCAAAATGAAGAAATGAACTCTAGTTTTCTGAGAAACAACAAAATGAAGTGAGTTTATGCTTAAAACAAGAACTAATATCTGTCGTTGGGTATAAAAATTACTTTTTCATTTGAATCCATTGGCAGATATCTGTTCTTGTTTTAATCATTCACAAGATTTCTGTCATTTCTCTTCTCCAGTAAATGTCTTGATTTAAGAATCTTTTGGATATTTGCACTGGAAAACATCATCAAAGCTCCAGTAAAAGAGATTTCCATATTCTAGTGTTTGGGAGCAGAGATAGTCACACTTTAATCTATTTTTTTGTAAAAAAAAAATGAATAAAAAGTAATGGAGATCTGTTGGAAATGGTATTTTCAAACTTTGAAGTGTCACTAATACAACTCATTTACATTAAAGGGCACCTATTACGCCCCTTTTCACAAGATGTAATATTAGTCTCAGGTGTCCCCAGAGTGTCTGTGAAGTTTCAGATCAAAATTCATGACAGATCATTTAATATACCATTTTGAAAATAACAATTTTTGTGTTTGAGAAAAATGAGCTGTTTTGTGTGTGTCTCCTTTAAATGCAAATGAGCTGCTACTCCCGGCCCCAGAGGGCGGAGCCGTTACAGCTGGTGAACATGCGAATGAAAACTGACACATGATACATCTGTTTGGTTATGATCATCTCTATCACAGACACGCTCATGTGACATTGCAGTTCTTCATCATATTATCATCTGCATGTGTTTTAAAGTCTTATCACTCTCAACTTGAGCACACACACACACACACACACACACACACACACACACACACACACACCCGACGCATGCGCACAGAGAGCTGGATGTCGGCGCGTCCGTGATTAGGCTATTAAACTAGACTAGTTCTCTTCCATGTGTTATTGCGATTAAACTGCCAAATGCACGCAAGGTTATGTCAGTTAACCTACTGCTATATCTGCTGTTAATATGAATCAAACAACAGAAAACCACTCTCTGCTCTCGACTGAATAACTTTAGTAACTTTATTAAGAACACATTTCTTACTTGAATGCTGCTGTTAATCGCTCTGGCGAGGAGATAAACATGGCCGACTGTGTACAGCTTTCTGAGGGGCGGGGTCTATGCTAATACGGCAGTGTCCATCAACACTCGTGGGCGGGGCCTGTGAAATGTAACGTCACATTCCCCAGAATCTGCAAACGGCTTGTTCTGAGACGTGCTTATGATTTATGGGGATTAAAAAAAAGTGTGTGGACTTTTATCATTGCAGGGTGGTTGTGTACACACATGGCCGACACACATTTCTGTTCAAACATCATGTAAAAGTGAATTATGCATAATAGGTGTCCTTTAAGAGAACATACTGATGTGTGATGTTCCCTTCAGTTCTCTTTAATTAATCTTAAATTCACCTTCATAAAATCGGCAGAAACCCTGATATTTACTTTTTGATTGCAAAATAATTGAATAAACGCTGATAGGTTGTGTATTATGCATATCTACACTAGCAAACAGTAGCATACATGCTGAAACATGTCCATGTCATATCGGCCAGCAAAACAAACAGTTTATGTAATGTAATGCAAAAGGTAAATTAGTACAAATTAAAAATTAGAACGTGTTGACTTGTAATGTTAATTTGAACACCCGGTCTTGATCCTGTGCTTTGATTGTGCAGCTGTGGAACATGTCTCGGGAACTGAGCGATCTGAAGAACTGCCTGCGGTTGGCTGAAGCCTCGTTGGCTGGAGATCTGGAGGACCGGCGGAGGCACGGCTCCCAGCCCATCTTCCCCAGCTCAGAGGCGGCCGTGCAGGCCATCCTGGAGTGCTTGAACAACAACGAGTTCTCCTTGGCCATCCGCTACACGCAGGAGTGCAGGTGAGCGGAGACACAACTCCAGCACAGGCTTCGGTGCATTGCTCAGATCACAAAACTACATCATCCAGTCACTTGTGCACATCATAAAAGCAATCTCGTTCTTTTGAACAAATTGCAAATGCTTTGGTACATTCATGCAATTGATTATATACAAGTGTCTATTGCTGTAGTCCATGTGCATTTTACATTATACTGTAAATATACTTTATAGAGACTTGGGGTCAGTGCAAACCCTCTTTTGGCATTAAAAACTACTGTCAGTATTTACTAAAGACGCGCTGATCGGTCCACTCCCATCGGCGCTTTCATAGGATTACGCTCTCACGCTAATTTACCCTGTTTAGTAAATCTGGCCCTTGATGTAACACACAAACACATGTATATATGCAGTATACACCGATCAGGCATAACATTATAACACTGATCTCTTCATCACGGTGGGATATATTAGGCAGCAAGTGAACATTTTGTCCTCAAAGTTGATGTGTTAGAAGCAGGAAAAATGGGCAAGCGTAAGGATTTGAGCGAGTTTGACAAGTGCTGTATGGCCCTGTATCAAATTGATATGGAGAAGCATGACATTATTTCAGTACTGTTATTTAACTTCCCTCTCCTTTCTAGACGAATGTGGCCGAATGATATTTTCGGGGGCGGCTCAGAGGACGAGATCCAGACTCTCCTCAACGTCTACTTCCGGCACCAGACTCTCGGCCAAACTGGCACCTTTGCACTGGTTGGCTCGAACAAGGACATGTCCGAGGTCTGCACAAAGATCATGGAGCTGAACGGAGAGATCCGGGACATGATCCGCCGCGCCCAGGGGTACCAGGTGATCTCATCCAGCCTCCTAGACTCCAGCGTGTCCGGCGTGAGTCTCTGACAGGACGCCTGCGGCACCCCCGACCGGCCCTGGCCTGGCCCCCCCGACCTCTGGATCCCTCCATAGTCACCCAACCCTCGTCCCATGATCCTCCACTCCTGCCACCCCCCCCCGGCCAGATCCAGTGTGACGTTTGGGAGTGCTGCCGCCCTTTTGAGGGCGTAACACATAAACTTGTGCCCTTCTTAGGGAAACTTGCACGAGCATCCTTGACTGCACTAAATAGGAAGGGGCTCCTGAGAGTGAGCGTGTCCTCGGGTCCTCAGATGTGCGGCAATAACGGAGAAACGGAGCTGCTCCTGCGAGATTCCTTGGATTGAGTCACTCAAACGCATCTTTTACTTATTGCACTACGTTGAAGTTTCATGTCGTAAACCATGAGAAAAGAAAATCCTGTTTGCTACTGAGAACATGGGGAATGTGCAATGATGGATCACTGAAACGGATGCCTTTCTACTGTAACTGATTGTCTTTAAAAGCGAACAGGAAGGAGGGACAAAGGACGCTGTTTGTATGTCTCCGATCATTGTCACGATACTGTTTAAAGCTGAGAGCTTGTGTCTTTGTGAACCTTACGTACCGCTAAATATCAGCCTCCGCACCTGCACAAAGACACGCAAACATGCTGACATTCAGCGATTTGTCCGTACGGCTGAAGCCGATTCGAGATCGTTTGGCTGCGTTTCAATCGACATCCACGCACAGGCTCACCTCTAGGGTACATTTGTATTTAAGAAATCAGTGTTTTTGAAATTGTTCTTTGTCGGTTCAAGTTGCCAAGCATGCATCATTGTATTTATTAAAAGTTGTATTTTATTAAAATGTTATTTGTATAAAGTGGAAAAGGGAGGCATCACCTGGAGATCAGTCTTTGTCACTAGTGCATGCCTAGACAGATTGCACACTGTAAAGCTTCTTTGAGAATCTTCTTTCCTCCGGTATGTAAATACGTAAAGCTTTTGTGAAATAAACTGTGCTTTCTTCATGTTGAGATTCTCCAGTTTGTTGTTCGCTTTAAGAAATCGTGACATTTGAGTGGTCCAAGAAAAATTTGTTGGATGTGTGATGGAGCATTTCTGTGCCAAATACACAAACAAGTTGCGGGAAGTTATGTATGAGGTCATTAAAGAGCAGAACTCCTTGTACAGGCACTTCTCCCGGATGAGCACACACACACACACAGAGCTTGGTTCGGGTTACGGGAGCCGTCGGCGGCGCTGGCGTTGTGTTAGACACGAGATCAACAAATGTCCTAAAGAAGTGTTTCTGGTGTGAGGGAAAGATCAGCTTCCCAAATAACCCAGCGTTAAGGGAACAGTGGATGCAGTTTGTGTTTCCGGAGTTCTGCAAGTGTGTGTGTTTGTTCCCGGTCATGAGTGGAAACCTCAGGCGGAGAGTGAAGCTGCATCAAATGTGTGTGTTTTGTTGGGAATCGGCACGTAAATTAATGTGAACACGTGTGTGTGTGTGTGTGTGTGTCTTTAGCTCCGCCCACTGCACGCCTCCACGAGCTCGGCTGTTTTCAGGAAGAATCGGTACAGTGTATCTGTCTTTTATAAATCTGATAAACTAAAGACTCTTGGGAGATATGAAGGATCAACACTACTCTACAGATACTCCAGATTAACACGAGACTGGCACAAACTGTGTGTGATGAGCCTTTAGTTTCAATGACACTTCAGGCATGTTTATGGCAATGCATAATGGAATACATTGTATGCATAAAACCCAAAGATTAATACTGCCGTCACGTGCAATCAGAATCGTCGTAAATACCATGTGTCCTTAAGATACTGGACATGAACGCCCTCTCAAGTCAAAGTTTGAATACGAGGAGCTCGTAATCACGACTTCAGAAGTCTCCGAGTGCACGTGAAGGCAGTATTAGACTTAAGGTTTTATGCAGGCATAATCCTGAGCAAAGTGCATTTCACTATGCTCTGCCATTTAAAAAAAAAAACCTGAATTTCCACGCAATGAAAGTGCAGTAAGGGACCTCACGGACGCTGCAGAACATTACACGTTTGGAATGAAAAACTCCATGGAGCAGAACTTTGCTGCAATACTTTATTAGGTTATATAAACGGTACACTTATAGGAATACAAAAACACAATACATCCCACCCAATGTCACTTGGGCCACCAGTGCGGTTTTTAAAACATCATACACCTGAACATTTAGACGATGTACTTGAAGCTGTAGATGGTGTCACAGGAAAGGCCTTTGCCCTTGCAGCGGCCGCACAGCTCCTGGCGGTGAGGACGGCGCAGGTCCGTGTGCCTCTGCGTCCGCTCACAGCAGCAGCGAGTCTTATAGCAAACCTGGCGACACAGAACACCAGCAACAGCTTTCCTCGGGTCAAAGGGACCACAAACTCAGTCAAGTAAAAACCTAGTTCATTGGAGTGGTCCAAGACCCTAGGACTCGTCCCACGAGCCACAAAAATAAATATGGACTACATTTGAGTTATGGCTGAATTCAGTCCCTCACGGGTCAATTTGACCCCCTTAGGAATGAATGGAACACTTCAGTACACATTGAAAAACCTAGGAAAAAAAAAAAAAAAAAAAAAAAAAAAAAAAAAAAAAAAAAAAAAAGTTTAATAAAAATGTCTACATGCGTCTCTGAATGCATACTGAGGAGAAACTGACTTTAGGACCCAGAGGAACATTGACAGAATGTGCATAAATCATTTATTTATTGATAAAATGTTGTCATTTCAAAGGCAAATTAAAATGTCAAACTCAAATTGCATTAAGTGGAAAAATATTGGTCAAAGTGAAATGAGCTTTCCGGGACAAAAAAATAAAAATAAAAATCTTAGGGCAGCGGGTCATTTTGACCCACGAGGGAAGGATGGAGGGAAAACTCGTACCTGGCACTGAATGGATTCAACCCGAAACGGATTCAGTCCCGCCTGGCACTTCCTGCAGTGCTGTTTGAAGTACACCTGATGGAATGATGGCACTTCCTTAGGTTTACACCTCAACTTTAAATGTTTTTAAAGTTACTGCGTTTTACCTTGGAGGTTCCCGAGATGCACCACACAAATGCACTTTCCCATCGGATATTGCACTTACTGCAGTGATAAAACCCATATTTCTGCTCCAGAAACTAAAGAATAAATAGAAAGTCACAAAGACTCCACGCACACAATTTAAAGGGACAGTTAACCCAAAAAAGAAAGTTCTCATTTACTCACGCTCCAGTTGTTCCAGACCTGTATGAATGTCTGTTGGACAAAAGGTGAGGTTTTGAAGAATGTCTGGAACCGGTTGATGGACGACATTGATTTTTATAGTATTTTTCCCTAATATGGAAGTCAAGGGGGTCCATCAACGGTTTAGTTCCCCGTATTTGCCATAATAGATTGCGTTCAACAGAAGAAACTCGTACAGGTTTGGAACCGCTTGAGCGCGAGTAAAATCACAGAACAGACCCTTTTCATGGGTTTCTCAGCGCGCAAGTCTCGGTGAATGAGAATACGTTATTTCTTGTGTCCTCATTTGCGCAAACAGCGAAAGACGCCACAACTGCAACTTCACAAATCTCGAAAAGATGGATGTACGAAACAAAAAGATGTACCATTAATGCACGTCAGTCTGTGAAAAGGGTTGGGTGAACGGTCCCTTTAAGGAACCGCAACCAATCAAACTGCTTCAGCGTTTACCTCATTACATATTCATAAGTGAGCGTGAGCGGCGTTAATAAAAAAAAGCTAAATAATAAAGGGTTTGAAAAGGAGCGTCAAAACTGATTAATTACAAACCTAAAATCATTTTATTTAGGCAGAAACTACGGTAAACAAAAACAAACCTGAAAGTTAGACCGTTTATTCCGCTGAATCATCGCCTTCTGCCGTGATTCGTTGAGAGTGGGCGTGGCTTCATCCGGTTTACACGTCTCCTCGTCGTCCGTCTCGCTTCCCGTGCTCCCGCTCTCATCCCCGCCATCGTCCTTCCGGTCAGCCGTGGATAAGGAGAAGATCCTGCGGTCGAAGACGGGGGAGTAGATGGCGACGGGCCGGGAGAAGCGCACGGCGGTGACCGGGGTCCCGGACAGAGCGTCTTTCTGAGGCGTCCGCGGTGAGTCCCACTGATCCCCGCGATAGAACAGCGTCTTGGCCCCGAGCGAGCACTGCACGGTGGCGTCGACCTTCGGGTTGACCTGCACACCGAACTCTCTCGTGTTGGCTTTGCGCAGGCGCGGGGTCAGGTTCGGGTTCACCTGAGATAATATCGCTTTCAGCTGCGCGCGTTTATAAACGTCAAAATAATCCGGCGCATCTGGCGCCGCATAATAATTATTGCCCTTTTTGTTCCAGTTTTGGTGCTTAAATTTCGCGTTGCCGGGATAAAAGGGGAAGTATCCGGGATACCCTCCACAGCTGTAAGGCGGGATGAGAAACTCCTCCATTGCGGCGATCATTCGCAAACGCGCTGCTGAATATTTATGAGCTTCCTGAGCACACGCCCTAATTGGCTCGAGCTAATTAGCATCGATCACGTGTGGGCGTGGCTCCGTACGGGCGGTAATGATATTTAAGGATGTTTTTATTTTTTCCATATTTAATGTAATCTGACTACTTTTGGATTACTTCTTTTGACCTAAAAATTTGAGTAGAATAATCTTCTACCATATTGATATAAAAATACAAGAAAGAAAATACAGTATTCCATTCCTTATCAACAACATGAAGTGCATATTACACTACTTTCCCAGACGCTTCCTGAGTTTAATGAAAAGCTATTAGGTAATTAAATCATAAAGTTTTAAATTAAATGATTAAAAAAATAAATAAAACACTACTAACAAACCGGCATGTCATGTGACCAATAACCGAACCGTGAACTTAATTTTATTATTGACCTAATTTACAAATTAAAATCTCAGGGGCTACTTCAATGTAATCTGTAATCATTAAAAAGTAACTGTAGTGTGATTAGGAGTATTTTCAAATGTAATCTAATTACAAGTACTTTATCTGTGTCCTGCCCAGCTCTGATAGTAAGGTCATTATAATGCTGAAATAGTGCTTTCTTTACTGACTGTGAGTCGAGATTTGAAGACGGTTTGTGCCGTCTGTTTGTTGCTAGGCACTGGAATAAGTGGAGGGTTATAAAAGCTGGCGTTTAAAGCCCTCTAATGCTTCGGTTTATGAAAGGCAAACAACGAGAACTCAACTAAAGGTTCACTGAGGGTCTTAAACTCTCGGTTCACTATAGCTGACGTATATTAAGCTGTTCAGTCTCGCTTGCGTTACCTTTTTAATCTAAAGTGTGTTTCTGATGCTGCGGATTTTGTTTAGTCAAGAATCTTTTCATTTTATTATTAAATGAAAGAAAGTATGGATCACACAGTGATGTGATCTGTGATTTAAAAAATAAATAAATCAGGCATTATCCTTATATTGTGTTGGTCCCCCTTTTGCTGACCCGTTGAGGCATGGACTGGCACCAAGATGTTAGCAGCAGATCCTTTAAGTCCTGTAAGTTGCGAGGTGGGGCCTCCATGGATCGGACTTGTTTGTTCAGCTCATCCCACAGATGCTCGATTGGATTGAGATCTGGGGAATTTGGAGGCCAAGTCAACACCTCAAACTCGTTGTTGTGCTCCTCAAACCATTCCTGAAGCATTTGTGCTTTGTGTCAGGAGCATTATCCTGCTGGAAGAGCCACAGCCACCAGGGAATACCGTTTCCATGAAAGGCTGTACATGGTCTCAACAATGCTTAGGTAGGTGGTACGTGTCAAAGTAACATCCACATGGATGGCAGGACCCAAGGTTTCCCAGCAGAACATTGCCCAAAGCATCACACTGCCTCCGCCCGGCTCGCCTTCTTCCCATAGTGCATCCTGGTGCCATGTGTTCCCCAGGGAAGCCACGCACACGCACCCGGCCATCCACGTGATGTAAAGAACACGTGATTCATCAGACCAGGCCACCTTCTTCCATTGCTCCGTGGTCCAGTTCTGATGCTCACGTGCCACTGTTGGTGCTTTCGGCGGTGGACAGGGGTCAGCATGGGCACCCTGACTGGTCAGCGGCTATGCCGCCCCATACGCAACAAACTGAGATGCTCTGTGTATTCTGACACCTTTCTATCAGAACCAGCATTAACTTCTTGAGCAGTTTGAGCTCCAGTAGCTCGTCTGTTTGATCGGACCACACGGGCCAGCCTTCGCTCCCCACGTGCATCAATGAGCCTTGGCCGCCCATGACCCTGTGGCCGGTTCACCACTGTTCCTTCCTTGGAGCACTTTTGATAGATCCTGACCACTGCAGACCGGGAACACCCCACAAGAGCTGCAGTTCTGGAGATGCTCTGACCCAGTCGTCTAGCCATCACAATCTGGCCCTTGTCAAACTCGCTCAAATCCTTACGCTTGCCCATTTTTCCTGCTTCTAACAAATCAACTCTGAGGACAAAATGTTCACTTGCTGCCTAATATATCCCACCCACTAACAGGAGCTGTGATGAAGAGATCATCAGTGTTATTCACTTCACCGGTCATAATGTTATGCCTGTATATATATCACCCCATACAGAAAAAGACCGGACACATTTTATACACAAACTCTTCCGTAATTAAGTAACTTCAGTGCTCAGTGAATGTATTGTTTTTATTCCAGCTGAAACTCATTTACATCATACATCATAAAAAGCTCTGTTCTTCTTCTCTTCCGTTTTTTCTTTCTATCCAACCATCTCTATTTATAATTCATCTCTAAGGGTTAAATACATTTGACTATAACCTTTCAGAACGTTACGGACAGGGGAACACAATGCAGTTCACAGTCAAATGGAAAATATGTCCGACATAAATTCACCAAACCGACCTTTATCAGGTGACCGACACACAAGCCACTCACTCCACACTGGAGCTGGAAATAATATTCTATATAATAATGTGTGATTATAGAGAGCAGTAGATGGATATTTGCAATAAAAAATAATATAGAGATAAATTCTTTATTTCAATGAATTATGTACATTGGCGGTCAGTGCTTCTCTAATATTGATGTTCCGCTCGAGTCAGTCTGGCAAAGAGCCCAGATAATGTGAACACGCCCCGTCAGACGCCTCACCGGCTGGTTTAAAGGTAATAAAACAATCTCAGGGAACATATGATTGGCATTAATGTATTAACAATGTCAATTTCTCCTTCTTAATCTCCGTTCAGGACATGCAGGTGCACCATATATGCATCTGATATATTACGCACGCAATTCAATTAAATGCACAAATCTCAGTTTCCCAGTGCATATTACATCATATTGCCATATATTGTAAAATGCTGATGTTATTCTGTAATCAAGGTGTAGCTAATAAACACAGTTTGAAGCACGCCATGCAGTTTAAAAGCAAGAACTGTGGCAAAGCAAGAATTTTGATTATGTATTGTTAAATTGTAATGTACTGTAGATTTACTTTATTCATAAATTGTCACTGAATAACCCGTTTGGATTACTGGATAACTAGGTGATCAGTGTTCCCGTAATATAAGCTTCAGTCAGTAAAAGATATTCAGTTGTCATTTTAGAGCCACTGGAGAAATCAAATTGTTTTGTTGTTGTTGTTTTATAATCATATTTGCCCTATCATACACTAGCAGGAGGAAATGTGTTATTATGGAGGCTGGGATTGCGCAGCGCTTGGATACCTATTTACCCGTCAAGTGCCTGGGTAATAATTGATAGATTTCCTGAGAGGACAAAAAACGGGACCAGATGGGGCCAGGTGCGTTTCACCGCAGTTGCAACTCGGAGTGAGGTAAGAAACGCCACTCACTCAACATTAGGAAAGTTTTCCAGTTCTCCGACACCATGACCGTTGCGTGGCTTGTTTTGCCGCTCGTATTGTTCGGTCAGCGACAGTGGACGGAGGCTGATCCAGGAGCAGGACTGCACACATGGGATAGATTTAGCAAACTTCCATATCCCGGTGACAAAGCCTTCCTTTATGACGTTTTCCCTGACAAGTTCATGTGGGCTGTCGGCACCGCTGCATATTCGGTCGAGGGAGCCTGGGAGAAAGACGGGAAGGGTAAGTCTATCTGGGACACTTTTACTCGCGGAGGGACCCGTGTGTCCAGAGGCGACGTGGGCAGTGACAGCTATCACAACATCCCGGGGGATGTCCGAGCCCTGCAGCAGCTCGGAGTCAGTCACTACCGGTTCTCTCTGTCCTGGCCACGCATCTTCTCCAATGGCACCAAAGAGAGTTACAATGAAAAGGGCGTGGAGTATTATAAAAGTCTAATTCGAGGTTTGAAAGATATTAAAGTGCAACCTGTCGTGACTTTATATCATTGGGACCTGCCGGACCGTTTGCAAACACTCTTTGGAGGCTGGAGCAATTCGGTTATGGTGGAACTGTTCAGAGAATATGCAGATTTTTGTTTTAAAACATTTGGATCGGATGTGAAATTTTGGATCACCATTGACAATCCTTTTGTTGTGGCCTGGCATGGATATGGAACGGGGGTCGTGGCTCCTGGGATCAAAAACGACTCCGATTTGCCTTTCAGAGTGGGACACAATCTTCTGAAGGTAATTACTCAAATGATTAAGTGATTTATTTCATAAAGAAATGTATAGATACAAAAAAAGAGGGCAGACTAAATTGCATTCTCTATCTGCATCATTTTATATTGTTGCTATTTTCAACAATTCACATTTTACAATCAGGACTATATATATATATATATATATACAGTATACACTCACCGGTCACTTTATTAGCCTCACCTTTTGCCTTCAGAGCTGCCTTAAAGGGTCAGTTCACCCAAAACTGTAAATCCTGTCATTAATTCCTCCTGTCGTTCCAAACCCGTCAGGCCTTCGCTCATCTTCAGACACACATGAAGATATTTCTGATGAACTCCCAGAGCTCTCTGACCCCTCCATAGACAGCAACGCCCACTTTCAAGCTCCAGAAAGGAAGTAAAGACATGGTTACAATAGCCCATGTGACTCCAGCGGTTCAGCCTTAATGTGATGAAGAGCTGAGAATACTTTAGTGCGCAAAACACACACAAATAACCACTTTATTCAACAAGCTCTCCTGTGTCAGTCTCTTACGCTGTTGACGCAGTAAACACAGTGCAGAGCTTCAGAGTTCTGCAGCAGAACGCCGGCTCGCCATTGGCCAGCCCCTGCGTCAGCATCACATGTGTCGTTGTGCTCATGTGAACAGTGTCGGCCAATGGTGAGCCGCCTTGACATAGGCCACGCTTGACGTAGGCGGAAGTACCGAGTGTTTACAAATGTGCAGAAGGAGGATTCAAAATGTCCGACATCGTTGTTTTACCTTTTAACTCCCTTTTTTTGTAAACGGCGTTTGACTTAGTATGTGCACGTTCAACTTGTAAACACTGACCCGCCTACGTCAAGCGTGACCTTTTCAGCGCAACTGTGTATCACGTGACGTCACGAACGCGCATCACAGAGCAGAGCAAGGCTCTTTTTCTTCGTTTTTTTTAAAAGGCCGATCGTTTGGCTGGATAAGACCCTTATTCATCGTCTGGTATCGTTTAAAGCCCTTTGAAGCTGCACTGAATCTGCCATTTGGACCGTTTGGGGTCCACTGAAGTCCATTATATGGAGAAAAAAATGAGTTTCATCAAAAACCTTCAGTTCTTTTCGACTGAAGAAAGAAAGACATGGACATCTTGGATGACATGGGGCGAGTAAATTATCAGCAAAAGTTGATTTAAAAGTGAACTAATCCTTTAACGCTGAACCGCTGGAGTCACATGGGCTATTGTAACCATGTCTTTACTTCCTTTCTGGACCTTGAAAGTGGGCGTTGCTGTCTATGGAGGGGTCAGAGAGCTCTGGGAGTTCATCAGAAATATCTTCATCTGTGTCTGAAGATGAGCGAAGGTCTGACGGGTTTGGACGACATGAAGAATTAATATGACAGATGATTCAGTTTTGGGTGAACTGACTCTTTAATGAGCAGTTGAACAGGTGTTCCTAATTAAGTGGCCGGTATTTATATTATATAAATAAATTATATTAATAAACATAAAAATATGTTTGTTTTTTTTACTACATCAAAAAACTGCTAGGCTAGGATTTTATTTTTATTTTTGTTTTTTTTGTTGGTACAATTTATGTAGTTCAAAGTGATGTATATACAGTATATGTTTTTTTTAAATATAATATATTTATTTTGCTGCCGTATAGGCCCATGCTGCCGCCTGGCACTTGTATGACGCCCAGTATCGCTCCAGTCAGGGCGGGCGAGTGTCCATGGCTCTGGCCTCCCACTGGATCAAGCCCAGCAGAACCAGGCAGGAGAACCGCAGAGCATGCCAGTGTTCTCTGGACTTCGTGCTTGGCTGGTTCGCCCGTCCGCTGTTTGTGGATGGAGACTATCCACCCTGCATGAAGCACAATTTGACCCACAGACTGCCATCCTTCACAGAGGCTGAGAGCGTGTATATTAATGGGACAGCAGACTTCTTTGCCCTGTCTCATGGACCTGCTCTTAGTTTCCAGCTGATCAACGACAGCCTGCGCTTTGGCCAGACAGAAGACCTTGGTCTGAGGATGCTGCTGTACTGGGTCCGTGCTGAGTACAACAATCCTCCCATCTTCGTAGTGGAGAGCGGCTGGTATGGAAGTGGCAACACGAAAACGAAGGATGCCAAGCATATGTACTATCTGAAGCGCTTTATTATGGAGACTCTGAAAGGTACATATATAAACTGAGGATGTTTGATTGTAATGATAATAGAACACACACTATATTGCCAAAAGTGTTGTGCTTTACATGCACATGAACTTTAATGCCATCCCATTCTTAATCCGTAGGGTTTAATATGGAGTCGGCCCACCCTTTGCAGCTCTAACAGCTTCAGCTCTTCTGGGAAGGCTTTCCACAAGGTTTAGGAGTGTGTTTATGGGAATTTTTGACCATTCTTCTAGAAGCGCATTTGTGAGGTCAGGCACTGATGTTGGACGAGAAGGCCTGGCTCACAGTCTCCGCTCTAATTCATCCCAAAGGTGTTCTATCGGGATGAGGTCAGGACTCTGTGCAGGCCAGTCAAGTTCCTCCACACCAAACTCGCTCATCCATGTCTTTATGGACCGACGCTTTGTGCACTGGAGCGCAGTCATGTTGGGACAGGAAGGGGCCGTCCCCAAACTGTTCCCACAAAATTGGGAGCATGAAATTGTCCAAAATGTCTTGGTATGCTGAAGCATTAAGAGTTCCTTTCACTGGATCTAAGGGGCCGAGCCCAACCCCTGAAAAACAACCCCACCCCATAATTCCCCCCAAACTTTACACTTGGCACAATGCAGTCAGGCAAGTCCCGTTCCCCTGGCAACCGCCAAACCCAGACTTGTCCATGGGATTGTCAGACAGAGAAGCGTGATTGGTCACTCCAGAGAACACGTCTCCACTGCTCTAGAGTCCAGTGGCGGTGTGCTTTACTCCACTGCATCCCACGCTTTGCATTGCTCTTGGTGATGTGAGGCTTGGATGAGCTGCTCGGCCATGGAAACCCATTCCATGAAGCTCTCTCCGCACTGTTCTTGAGCTCATCTGAAGGCCACAGAAGTTTGGATGTCTGGAGCTATTGACTCTGCAAAAAGTTGGTGACTTCTGCGCACTGTGACCCTCAGCGTGTGCTGACCCCGCTCTGTGATTTTATGTGGCCTACCACTTTGTGGCTGAGTTTCTGTTGTTCCCAATTGCTTCCACTTTGTTATAATCCCACTAACAGTTGAGCGTGGAATATTTAGTAGTGAGGAAATGTCAGGAATGGACTTATTGCACAGGTGGCAACCTATCACGGTACCACGCTTGAGTTCACTGAGCTCCTGAGAGCGAGCCATTCTCTCACAAATGTATGTAGAAGCGTCTGCATGCCTAGTGCTTGATTTATACACCTGTGCCATGAAGGGATTGAACACCTGAACTCAGGGATTTGGAGGGGCGGCACAATACTTTTGGCAATATAGTGTATCAGTCAGTGTACTGCAGGTATATGGCCATTTTGAGATTATGATATCTTTTAATGGTCAAAGATGCATTTACAAACAATTCACTTTTCACAATCAGATTTCCTTCTCTTTATAGCGATCCGCTTTGATAGAGTGAATGTGATTGGCTATACCGCCTGGTCTCTGCTGGACGGGTACGAGTGGTACCGTGAATATGGAATACGACGGGGGCTATTCTTTGTGGATTTCAACACTCCCGACCTGAAGAGAGAGCCGAAGACATCTGCCACGTTCTATAGCAAACTCATAGAGAAGAATGGCTTCCCTCAGCTTCCTGAGAACCGCCCCGCACACGGCGTCTTCCCATGTGACTTTGCCTGGGGAGTCGCTGCCAACTCCATACAGGTACAGCTGGCCCTGGTTGTTGATGTTTAAATCATTCTTTAGTAAAAACATAACTTTTATCATTGATTTGAACATTGAAATAATGCAAATACTGTATATATCATATATTTTAACTATGTATTTTTTTTAAATATAGATTTATTGTTAGATTACATATTATATAATATGAAATAAAGCTATGTATATATTTATATATATTAGTGCTGTCAATCGATTAAAAATACCTAATTGCTAATTTTTTCAATATTTAATTACGTTAAATATTTTTAACGCATTAAACTGAAAAAATTAATTACATGCATTAACGCTAGCAAAATTTTGTCAGCACTAATATGTATATATATATATATATTTCTTGTAGAAAAATATACTGTACACGCACATAAATGTGTGTTTGTGTGAGTGCATATAAACATGAAAATGACTATAAAAATATAACATTTATATAATTTGATAGTTATATATTCATAGTTTTATTATTATATTATATAATATGTAATCTAATTATATATATATTACATGGCCTTATTTTGTAAAGTGCAGCCCAAATCAATCTTACTTGATTGCTCTTGTTTGTCCCATTCAAAGGTCATTTTCATAGAACTTAGACTCTGTGTAGATCATATGATGCATTACGCTTTAATCTTTGACCTTTGTTCAAACATTGATAAACATCATTTGCATTTATTCAAAACCTAGTTTTATTAAATTTTCACTTTTCAAATTTGATCTCTAAAATCACCTGGATGTCTTCTGATCCCGTTTTGAAGGTTGACACTACACCTACCCAGTTTGCTGACCCCAGCGTTTACGTCTGGAACATTTCTGGTAACGGAGAGTTGAAGAAGGTCCCTGGCGCGCAGGCGCCCCCTACGCACAGGCCGCGCCACTGCGCCGACTACAGCAGCATCCTCCAGCAGGTGTCGGATGTGCATCGTATGCAAGTCTCACACTTCCACTTCTCCCTCAACTGGTCCTCCATCATCCCAACGGGCCGGGTGTCGGATGCTAACGAAACGCTGCTAAGATACTACCGTTGCTTTGTCAGTGAGCTACAAAAGGTTAACGTGACCCCTGTTGTGACCCTTTGGCACCACACAGGGAAACTGTCCAGCCTGCCGGCATCCATGGAGGCTGCTGGGGGCTGGCAGAGCGAGGAGACCGTTCAGGCCTTTGCAGACTACGCCAGGTTGTGTTTCCAACGACTAGGAACTCACGTCAAGCTGTGGATCACTTTGAATGAGCCTAACGATGAGGATCTTGAATACGCTGTGGGCCACCAGCTGCTTCGCGCGCACGCGTTAGCTTGGCACGTCTACGACGGTGAGTTTCGCAAAGCCCAAGGCGGTAAGGCATCGCTTGTTCTTCATATGGACTGGGTCGAACCTGCGTTTTCATTCAGCAGGGAGGATGTGGCGCCTGCAAACCGAGTCCTGGACTTCCGAGTCGGCTGGTTTGCGGAGCCCATCTTCGGTAGAGGTGATTACCCGGCGGTCATGCGTAGCTGGCTCCAACAGCGAAACAATATCGACCTCTTCAACTACCACTTACCGACGTTCACCAAAGAGGATCAGCTGTTGGTAAAAGGAACCTACGATTTCTTCGCCATCAGCCATTTTACTACCTCCATGGTATATGATGGAGTGGAAGACAAATACACCTTCAAGGACAAGTTGCAGGTTCAGTTGATCTCTGACGTGACCTGGATCATGTCTCCGAGACGCAACTCTCCCGTGGTCCCCTGGGGTCTTCGCAAGGCACTGAACTGGGTTAACTCTCGATACAAAGGGGTTCCCATTTATGTGATGGCCAATGGTGTTCAAGAGGACATCGCTCGGTTTAAGGATAGCTTGCGCGTCTACTACCTTTACAACTACATTAATGAGGCCTTGAAAGGTAAGAAACTGTAAAATGTTGCCTGATTTGTCAAGAGCTCTGTCACTGTTAACTGAATTAAAATTATGGTGTAAAATACTGTGCATTAATTAAGTGATCAAAGAAACAAGCACAGAAATGTTATGTTATAGTGAATATTTAGATTAATACCTAATTAGGTTATCTATTTTGTCTCTATTAGAGGTTCAAGCGTGTAGCGCTAATACTCTATTGTAATTGTTACATTTTCCAAGCATCAGCATTCTCCCCTAAAAGTGATCGGGCAGACCAAACCATAAGTCGTAGAGACTTGAAACTTTGAGGGCTGGTAGTACTCCCACCGTCTACAACGCCACCAATGCTCGCCCCAATCGGCCTGACGGGGGCGCTACAGCGCTCAAAAGTACAGAATGGCTCATAACTCCTAAACCGTTAGGCGTGGACTCAAGTGTCTTATATCGTCATTTTCGAGTCATTTGGGATTTTTTTAAAAACCTACTTTTGCAAACTACTCCTAGGTTTTTTGCCTGATCGGACCAGTGCAGAAATATTCTCTGGAGAGTGAATATCAATAATTATAAAAAAAATTTGATTCACATTTGCTAAGGGCCGGCAAAATGTTCGATGTGACCGGGGCCACCTTTACTAAAATGGCTTTAACTCGTGAACGGAACGAGATATTTTTGCTAAACTTTGGACACGTGTGTATGAGCTCAATCTGAGGTCACATGACAAAAATCACGATGATTGGCCACTTGGTGGCGCTATAACAGGAAAATAAACATGAAAATGGCTATAATCACCCAGCCGCTGGCATGCAGTGTCTTTGTCCAGGGTGCCATGTCTGTCTATGAGGACATTGGTGTATCTCAAAAAACATGGCCGCCATCGGCCAATGAAATTTGAGCATCTATTAGACAAGGCTAACAGAAACTCCTGAAGTTCCTGAAGGAGCCTGAGAAGTCGCCTTATGGTTTGTGCAACGGTTTGATTTAGCGTTTAAAGAACTTTTGTAAATATCTTTGAAACCGTTAGTCCGATCGAGACGAAACCACCGCAGGAAATTCAGAAACACAGGTCAATAGCTAAACAATAATGGCCAAATTTTGATAGGAAGTGGCAAGAAAATCCAATCAGTGTCGCCCATGGGTCATTTTTATGCTCTCATAAATATAAGAGATAACTTAAAAACAAAATGAGATCTTTACACCAAATTTGACACACATATGTGTGGGCACTCTCTGAGGACGCCTACACAATGTGGTGAAGATCGAGCAAGAGGTGGTGTATAACGGTCAAAAAACCTTTAAAAACATTCTTCCGTAGTAAACGTCCTGTATTGGCTGTAAACGGTCTTTTCCATCTGTGATCTACTGTAAGTGGCCACATGCTTGATCAATAAAACAATATCATTTTACGCATATGCTCAAAGGCCTTAAGCGCTTGAACCCGATAAGTGCTGCTCGCAGCTATATTTATAAATGAAATTCAAAGTAAAGGAAATGTGAATCATTAATATTAATTATATCAAGAATAACAAACAGGCAACCCACAGGTATACTTATATATGAATAATTAAACTCATTGTATTATTCATTGTCATATTATTTTATAGATTATATATTTCATAAAGTTGTAGGGTGTCGTAGATGTTGAAATTTCCAACATCTAATCGTTTAAGATTCGTTTATATAAGTTTCCTAGTACAGTGTCCCACTTGGATTACTCAAATCTCTGCCGTTTCTATTCGGGGAGCTCGGGCGGCACACACATCCACACGCAGCAGATTAATTATTAAACCGAAAACTAGGGAAACAGTTTGCTGACCTTAGGAAAACCAGCGAGCCGCTCTTCATCTGAGCTTTGGAAAAATATTTGTTTACTATTCTCAAAACACTGGTGAGGCCTTGTTTACCTTCTGAATTGGCTTTATCGTTAGGTCATGAGTTCACTTGTGTTCTAACCTCTGATTTGTTCTTCTAGCTCATACGCTAGATGGAGTCAATCTGAAGGGCTATTTTGCGTATGCGTTCAGCGACCGGCGGGACCCAGGCTTTGGCATGTATGGTCACGTGCAGGAGGAGGTCATTCTGAAGTCTTCACTGGCCCATTACAAAAACATCATCCACCACAACGGCTTCCCTGGCGCGGGCGCGCCTCAGCAACGGTGTGCCCGCGCTCCAGAGCACAGCGCGGGCCCTGACATCCTCACCAAACAGCCCGTCGTGGGCTTTCTCTCTCTGGTGAGCTCTTGCATGCTGATCACAGTGTGCCTTCTCATCTACTACACAGTCAAGAGGCACAAATTAACCAGCAAAAAATGAAGGAAAATGCTATTTATTTGTTTTAATGGTTCCCAGAGAGTTCCCAGGTCCGGCCCACATCTGGTTTGGTTGAATCCACATGTACCAGATGTGGCTCAGATCTCTTGTTTAGTTAATGATAACCTACATATCACTGCTTTTAACTCAATGAACACTACAGGAAGCCCTGGCTAATTATTTAATTTCAGCATTATCATGTAAAAATGCTATTTATTTGTAAAAAGTAAGATATTTGCATTATTCGGTCAAGTTTGGACTGGTTTGGTTTTTGCACGTGGTTTGTAAAATAAAAGTTAAGAGGGAAAGTGTTTTATTCAGTCTGGCACGTTAGAGAGAACGTTACTGTCAGTAGGATAGGTAAGTTATGGCATGCATTGTCAGATTATTGTATTAAATAAATGTTGTCAAAGTAAATTAACTTCGATATCCAATTTTCTGTTACCTATAATTTATACGCATTTTGAATGCCTTTTTATGTGACATCTACAATCCAGAAATCTCTGGAGCTTTTCCGCGGGTCTTAATCCGACCGTCCACAATGCGATCAGAAAGTCTTGTTCAATATCATGGCATTGAATTAAAGCCCTGTGATGCAGAATCCATTCATAAAACTGTAACTGACTGTATAATGCAGAATGACACGGGATTGGTCAGATTGTGTCTGAATAAATCAACAGTAGGTCAGACTCTTAAAGGGCCAGTTCACCCATTAATGAGAATCCTGGGATCACTTCCTCGTCCTAATGTCGCTCAAACCCGTCAGACTTTCCTTCCTCATATAAAGCCATGGAGTCTCTTCAGAACATCTGGAATAATCTGCTCGATCCGTATGGATCAGTTTTCCCATCTTTATGAGCGTCAGTGGAAGTTGCTTAGCCTGTCAATGGAGGACAGAAATCTTTCCATTTCATTACAGATCTCTTCATTCAGAAGATGAACGAGAGTCCGGCACATTTAATCATTAAAGCAGAGGCCAGAACTATTTAAATAATAAAACGGATTTCATATGGTCCTAAATTTAACTGCATGCACTGCAAACATGATTTTAGTTTTCCAGCACAAATATCTAAACATCCTTAGATCAAGACACATTTATGACAATTAAGAAATTATGTCCGGTTTTCTGAGAAATTTAACTAAATGAGTTTATGCTCGGTCATTGGGTATGAAAATTACTCATTTGAGTTCATGAACACATTGTCAGATATTTGTTCTTTTAATCATAAAATCACTTTCACAAGATTTCTTCTCAAACTTTAAGCTTTTTTTTATCTGTTGGAAATCGTTTTCAAACTTTGAAGTCTCACTAATAAAACTCATCAGAGAACTGATTGACGTGTTCATTTATTCCTCTGGTTTTAAAACCTGCAGAAACTGAACATTTGTGCTTTATTTTATCCATTTGAACATTTGAAGTTCCCCAAAGAGGCACAGAAAACAAGCGTCCAAAACATTTGAAATAGCTTTTATTATGAAAAAACAAACAAACATTCATTTTAAGCTACAGTAGCTCAGAACATAAAATCAAGTCCATCTTCCATAAACTTCTTGTAGATGGCCATGAATTTGGCTACGAAGGCCTCGAGGTGGTAGATGGCTTTGCTGCCGAGCTGCAGTCTGTGCTCGTAGTGCGCCGCCATCTGAACCACCTCGGCCTTCAGGTGTCCATCACAGTTACTCAGCAGCTCCGTCACCAGCCCCTGGAACACCAATCAGAACAAACCGTGATTGTCCACCAAATCAAGCTGCGACTTAAAGGGTCAGTTCACCCAAAAATGTAAATCCTGTCATTAATTCCTCCTGTCGTTCCAAACCCGTCAGGCCTTCGCTCATCTTCAGACACAGATGAAGATATTTCTGATGAACTCCCAGAGCTCTCTGACCCCTCCATAGACAGCAACGCCCACTTTCAAGGTCCAGAAAGGAAGTAAAGACATGGTTAAAATAGCCCATGTGACTCCAGCGGTTCAGCCTTAATGTGACGAAGAGATGAGAATACTTTAGTGCGCAAAACACACACAAATAACCACTTTATTCAACAAGCTCTCCTGTGTCAGTCTCTTAGGCCCAAAGCATCCACCAAAGCGTTTTTATCCAGCTGAAAACGCCTCGCTGTGGGCGCTTGAGTGGTTTGGCTTGTTATGATACGGAATATCTGGACTAGGTAAACCCAGCCCGATCTCCCGGTGATTTGATTTCGCCCTGCAGCTCAGGCTGGAAACCTGTACATTAATTTATCCTGCTTCTGTTACACTTTTGCGGGAACCAATCACAGACTGGCTTATCCACCTGGCGTGCTATTAGCGATGGATAGAAGCGATGGATCGATGCCGTTGATCACACCTCTTGTGCTCTGATTGGCTGAAGGACTATCCAGTCGCGTACAGTCATTTGAATTACGCTCGTTGATCACGCCTCTTGTGCTCTGATTGGCTGAAGGACTATCCAGTCGCGTACAGAGTCATTTGAATTACGCTCGTTGATCACGCCTCTTGTGCTCTGATTGGCTGAAGGACTATCCAGTCGCGTACAGAGTCATTTGAATTACGCTCGTTGATCACGCCTCTTGTGCTCTGATTGGTTGAAGGACTATCCAGTCGCGTACAAAGTCATTTGAATTATGCTCGTTGATCACGCCTCTTGTGCTGATTGGTTGAAGGACTATCCAGTCGCGTACAGAGTCATTTGAATTATGCTCGTTGATCACGCCTCTTGTGCTCTGATTGGTTGAAGGACTATCCAGTCGCGTACAGAGTCATTTGAATTATGCTCGTTGATCACGCCTCTTGTGCTGATTGGTTGAAGGACTATCCAGTCGCGTACAGTCATTTGAATTACGCTCATTGATCACGCCTCTTGTGCTCTGATTGGTTGAAGGACTATCCAGTCGCGTACAGAGTCATTTGAATTACGCTCGTTGATCACGCCTCTTGTGGTCTGATTGGTTGAAGGACTATCCAGTCGCGCAGTCGCTCGTACAGAGTCATTTGAATTATGCTCGTTGATCACGCCTCTTGTGCTGATTGGTTGAAGGACTATCCAGTCGCGTACAGTCATTTGAATTACGCTCATTGATCACGCCTCTTGTGCTCTGATTGGTTGAAGGACTATCCAGTCGCGTACAGAGTCATTTGAATTACGCTCGTTGATCACGCCTCTTGTGGTCTGATTGGTTGAAGGACTATCCAGTCGCGTACAGAGTCATTTGAATTACGCTCGTTGATCACGCCTCTTGTGGTCTGATTGGTTGAAGGACTATCCAGTCGCGTACAGAGTCATTTGAATTACGCTCGTTGATCACGCCTCTTGTGCAGGAGAAAATACAGAGCAGACTCAATCTTAAAAGACTGAGCTTGGTCTGGTGATGGCCAGACAACGGAATATCCGCAGAAGTGTTACTAGCATCTCACAGATAGCTTGTTTCTGTATTGATTCTATATAAAAATGCCAATACAATGTAAAGTATTTGCTCTGGCTCTTGTTTTAAATGATCTTGTTCCGTTATTATACTGCTTGTTTTCATCTGTTGACGTTGTACACGCAGAATGCGGCGGTTGGTCGGTGTTGTATTTGTCCCGCCCCTCCTCTACTGTGATTGGACGGCTGGGTGAAAAGTGACAGTGACGAGCGCTGCGTTATACTCAAGGTTGAACATTCTTCACCTCTCAGCGACCTGTAAAAAACGCTGAGCGCTTGAAATACTCGCTCAGTGCCCCGTTGCGCTCATGACGTTCTAAAAACGCAGCACTCCCATTGAAAACAACTGAATACAGCAGCCAGCCACATGAAAAAAACGCTTTGGTAGACACACAGCCTTACGCTGTTGATGCAGTAAACACAGTGCAGCGCTTCCAAGTTCTACATCGGTCAACGCTGTTCACATGAGCACAACAACGCATGTGCTGGCCAATAATGAGCCGGCATTCTGATGTAGAACCCGGAAGCTCTTCACTGCGTTTACTACAGCGTAAGAGACTGACACAGAGGAGAGATTGTTGAATAAAGTGGTTATTTGTGTGTGTCTTGCGCACTAAAGTATTCTCAGCTCTTCATCACATTAAGGCTGAACCGCTGGAGTCACATGGGCTATTGTAACCATGTCTTTACTTCCTTTCTGGAGCTTGAAAGTGGGCGTTGCTGTCTATGGAGGGGTCAGAGAGCTCTGGGAGTTCATCAGAAATATCTTCATCTGTGTCTGAAGATGAACGAAGGCCTGACGGGTTTGGACGACATGAGGAATTAATGACAGGATTTACATTTTTGGGTGAACTGACCCTTTAACTGTATAAAACATGTTTGTATGCTGAAAACGAGCAGCTGTACCTTCATGATGACTTCTGGTGGGATGCAGTGAGTTAAGAGTTCATACAATCGTGCCCGAACCTCCAAAAGTCTGCAAAATTAAAACAAGTTCAGCCATTTGCAAACATCTCATTATCATGATGTATAGAAATCAAACCCACATATAGTAGAACCACCAAAGCAAAAGAAGTGAATGATTTTCTCTTAACCCTAAAAAGGACTTTTAGGTCCTGTGTGTTCATTAGCACTGCTTGTGGTTGTGCATGCTGTGACCTTTGAGGGCTCTGCTGGCTGACCACAGCATTAGCGGTCTCTCTGAGGTACACCTCCCAGTCCGTCTCAGGGATGTCCTGGTCTGGGGAGAATGGATACCTGGGAACAGATAACATGAACTGTGTGTGCTTGGCTTGCACTTCAGGTGAGTTATGTTACGGAGGCTGTCGTTTATCACTGGGAAACAACACAGGGCTCGACATTAAGCTTTTTCAACTGCTTCGGACCAGTTAATAATGTATTGTGAACCATCAGTGTTCAGTCAGCTTTGACATTTTTAAATCTGAATATTTATATGCCCTTTATAAAGGGCATTAAATATATGAATTAAATAAGACACTATAGGGCTGTTACCAATCAAAGTAAATCATTTACACTGAAAAATTACATCTGTATTAGTTAATGTTATGATATTGTTTTGAATATACAAATAAATGTTGGAAAGAATGCTTTTAAATCGCCAGTAGGTGGCGCAGGTGACCGCCTTCATGAGCGAGTCGTTCATTCAAACGATTCGTTCCGTTATGAAACACGGCTGACGGTTCTGCTGTGATCTTGGAACTATTTCCGCTGCTGAAACAGAAGAAAAACAGTCAATATTGCATCTAAAATGTAAGTGACTTAATGTTAATTAATTGTTTATGGAACTGTCATGAAATCGGTGTCATTTTCAATGGTGATGGTATTCGGCACTCTTGGTCGTGTGATGTTGCTGAACTGTAACGTATGTTTTAAATATAAAAACTGAACATTTGGAGTGTTTACCTGTGTGAGTTTCTCTGTGTGAGTGGCGCTCATTTGGAGGCTCAACAGCGCAACCTTGTTACCGTCAGTACATATTATATTATCATCCACTATGGATCACCATTTACACTGCATGGTTCAAGTGACCCAATTCCGATTTTTCCCTCTCATGTGGCACAGATCGGATATGACATGAACGTGTAAGCAGGAAAAAAAAAACACATGAATTCCAAAATCCTCAAATCGGATCCAGGCTTCACTTCATACGTGGTAATAAATCCGATATGATTGGGATACGTGCATTTGCGTCTGCCATGTAAGCGGTCCAATCGGATATTCCCCAGTAAATGCGAGTCGTACGTCACTGAAAAAGGGACGGAGGCGAATGACGTCGGCACGAACTGCAATCACGTGACACTAATGGCGGAAGACGAGAGCAATGTTTTGCTGAACTTTAAAGAAAAATAAGCATTGAATAATAATTTTGTCTGCGTCCATTGCATACTGCGCCGTTTTACTTCCTTTTCCGGGTCAGAACGTCTAGGGCTGTTTCGCCAGTGTGTAAATGCAAATATCGGATACGGGTCGCTTTTAAACGATAGGAAAAAAAAAAGGGAAATTTGCATCAGGACCTGCAGTGTAAATGCGGCCTAAATGAATGTTTTTGGTGTTTTGGCGATTCCCTAGTTATTTTTTGTTATTGCTGTTTGTCCAGTTGAGCAAGTTAAATTCCCTTTCACTAGCCCCTTCAAAACATCCACTTGTCCCGGACAAGCGTTAATGTCGAGCCCTGGATCGGCATCTTTATTGTGGTTGAGGCGAGGGCTCTCACTGTTGAACTCTGCAGGCTTCACACATCAGCAGGGCTTTACGGAGGTTACGGCCAGATTTCTCAGCAATCCGTCTGGCCAGTTCTGGAGGAAGCAGCAGCCCCTCCTTCCTGCAGACACCGGACAGAACGCCACACACCTGACAAGAGGACGGAGGTTTGGTTTTCACAATTCATTTAAAATGCAGTAAAATAAGTAATACTTCACAATATGACAATGAATATTTATTTCTGATATGGCGTAACTGAATTTAGCACGTCTTCAGTGGCTGCACACCTTTTGTCTCATTAATTAATTCTGATTGATGAATCCGAACGTAGTGAGCGGTAAATAACGTGATCAGGTTGATGTGCACGTTTATGTCACAAGCTTCTGATCAGAATTGATTTGACGCGCACACTGCAGGAATATACAGGAGTTTGCTACGGTTTGTGCATACTATTCTCCTACTTTGCTTTAAAGAACAAACTTAATAATTATTGATTTCTGGTCTGGATTAGGAGATGACGAGCACATTGAACCGTTATGCTGTGCTGCTTATCAAACAGTAAAAACGCCCTTTCCCACGCCCAAATCAAACGCGCATGTATACGCACTCGGAGTGTGTTTACATGCATGTTCTGAACCCGTTGTCCTTCATCGGAGTACGGTCAGAAACAGCTTAAGCATAAACTGTTCGTCACAGTTAGATTTGTGCCCCTTACGCTGATTTCTCCCGCATTAGCCTGCTTTCTGTCAGCTCAAGGAAGTGTGCATGTGTGATACTGCGGACGGATTTAAGCGCATCCAGACGGAGCGAGTGTTTTGCAGTGAGGGCTCTTTCTTGGCCCAAACGATGATAAAAGCGCAGAAGTTCAGTCAGAATGCTGCATCTGTAACTGCATGATATGAACCGTAATTCTCCCGCTGACACGTTGCAATGCTCTCCGGTTTTTAATGCTTTAAAACATCTTTCAATCGCATTAACCCTATTGTTAGCGTTCAACACACCCCGTCATGCGCTTTGACAGATGAACGTTCATCTTACAGGTCATATCCTCATCTGTAAATGTTACTAATTCACGCAAATATTTCCATTTCTGACAGACGAGAGGGAGACGATTATTATTCAGCGCAAAAACATTCATTCATCTGAAATATCTGCTGTCGGACACAGATATTTCTGTTTCGGTTACTAACTACAATAACCCTGTTTTATTTATATATATATATATTCACTGTGTTTTTATAGCACAGCTGATACGTTTGTTTGAAGGACAGCATTGGGCAGGATGTGGAATAGTGCCGTTTAAAATTATTTAAAAAAAATAATCAGCCAACTAATCGATTATCAAAATAATTGTTAGTTGCAGTCCTACAGATAAGCAAAATATGTTTTGACGTCACCACCGGGAAATAACCTTATTTATTAATAAAGTGCGTTGTCGGGTTATTTCTGTGCATGTAAACACCTTTAGTCACTTTTGATCACCTTAAAGAGTCAGTTCACCTAAAAATGAATCATCTGTCATATTAATTCTTCATGTCGTCCAAACCCGTCAGGCCTTCGTTCATCTTCAGACACAGATGAAGATATTTCTGATGAACTCCCAGAGCTCTCTGACCCCTCCATAGACAGCAACGCCCACTTTCAAGCTCCAGAAAGGAAGTAAAGACATGGTTACAATAGCCCATGTGACTCCAGCGGTTCAGCCTTAATGTGATGAAGAGATGAGAATACTTTAGTGCGCAAAACACACACAAATAACCACTTTATTCAACAATCTCTTACGCTGTTGACACAGTAAACACAATGCAGAGCTTCCGGGTTCTATGTCAGAATGCCGGCTCACCATTGGCCGATGCTGTTCACGTGAGCCTGACACAGGAGCTGACCAACGTCAACAGCGTAAGAGACTGACACAGGAGAGATTGTTGAATAAAGTGGTTATTTGTGTGTGTTTTGCGCACTAAAGTATTCTCATCTCTTCATCACATTAAGGCTGAACCGCTGGAGTCACATGGGCTATTGTAACCATGTCTTTACTTCCTTTCTGGAGCTTGAAAGTGGGCGTTACTGTCTATGGAGGGGTCAGAGAGCTCTGGGAGTTCATCAGAAATATCTTCATCTGTGTCTGAAGATGAGCGAAGGTCTGACGGGTTTGGAACGACAGGAGGAATTAATGACAGGATTTACATTTTTGGGAGAATCCTTTAATGCATCATTGCTGAATATTTGTTCAGCCGCACCTCGTCCACACTCGGCAGGCCGACTCTCACAGCCAGACACCTGCTCCTGATGGGGCCGATCACTTTAGAGGTGGAGTTACAGCAAAGGACCAGTCGACAAGTGGACATGTACTTCTCCATCGTTCGCCGCAAGGCATGCTGGGCATCTTTAGTGAGGCGGTCCACCTCGGTCAGCAGCACCACTGTGAACAGATTTATGACCGGGATCATGAATGAAAGGCTATCGTATCCAAACACAGCTCTCAGATTAATGATCTAACCCCATGAAAGCACATGGCCGAACCTTTGAACTCCCTCAGAGCGCTGGACTGGATCTGCTGAGACTGGGCAACCGTTTTTATCAGCTCCTGGATGACCACACGGTCACTGTTCCCAGCATCACTGAGGAAAACACATCAGACGTGAGGGATCTGACAGTGAAGATCACAAACATACAGTTAATCTTTATTATTACCTCGGGTTCACCTCTAGATGATAGTTGCTGGCAATAGTGTTGATTTCTAGCTTCTTTTTAGATGGAGTCTACAAGAGACAAACAGTAAGGGTTAATACTGTAGTAGACTAAGTTACATGCTTGGTGTGTGTTCAGAGCATCTGATGTTTTAATACCGTGATGGTCTGGTGTTCAATCCGCAGTTTCTCGACTCCGGGTCCGTACAGTTCCCGGAGCAAACACATGATCCGGGTTTTTTTACCGGCACCAGGCGGTCCATAAACCAACAAGTGTGGAAAATCCCCGCACTGGACCTGCGGATTCAACCGGGAGAGACCATAACCTCATTAATAGTTATAGACGTTATAAATATGTCAAGCACAGTTCAGCTTATATCACCGTTTAGCTACTTGACGTGACTCGAGTCTGACATAAACACCAATTCGCTTCCTATATAGCTTCTACTTTCGTCTTTACCAGGTTCTTCAGATTGTTCGCTTGCTCCTTGTGGTAGTCGAGTTTAGTCAAGGACGTCGGTCTGTATTTATCCACCCATAAACTCATTTTTCGACCCGAATGAGGAGAATATCGTTGAGAAAATCAGATTTGATGTTGTGAGGCGCGAAACTCTCTCATAAACCCGCGAAGCGCTCTGACAGGACTGCAAATACAGGGAGCGAGGACGGACAAGTGCTTCGCGTTTCGTAAAACTCGATACGTCGTTGCTCTCTTTTTGAATAAATTCACGACATAATAGTTATATAACACATTAAATTGGTGTGGATTTATTTTAAAATAGTTGTTTTGACAAAACTGATCATGATAATGCCTAGCTTTATATCATCAAATTATGCGCGCAAGCTAATGATACGATCGTGTCAAGAGAAACAAACACAATAGAAGTATAAAATTAGATTGATTAAAAATACATTTAGGTTGAATTAAAATTCTCTTAAAGACCCTGGTCGCTAGAATACGAGATGTATACAGTTATGGTATCTAGTAGATGATCCTGAGGTACTTTGCTAGTTTAGTTTAGCTAGTGTTGTTTTCTTGAGTAGCCTATTTATTATAACTTTAATATAATTTTTAAGGCAATACACTACAAATGAATGAGGTAATAATGTTAACTATTACTATTCTTTCCTCAGTTTATTAATCATAGTACATGTATGTTATGCAAATAAAACACTATCTAATTAGCTCTGTACTAATTTGCATACATTTCCTGAACAGAAATATGAACATCAGATGAAGCTAGGTTCAAAATTCTTGTTTCATTTTGTTGGCATTAGAGTTCAAGGCACAATATGTACGATTTTTGGATTAAAATACCCAGAAGCCACTAGAGCAGTGTTCTATATTGTGTTGACTTGTGTGCATTATCCCAAATGTTTCCAAGAATGTTTAAATCCAGAGAAATCAGTGATTGTAACCAGGACACGGCCCGTGTGTGCGTCGCCTATCAGTGACATCATCCCCGCGTTCCCCTCCGGTGTTATTGTGTAGTAACCATGGCAACACAAAGCCGCTTTAATATCTGATGTGTTTTATTAGACACTGTTTGGATCATTGATGGACAGAAACTAATGATTGTTCTCCAGCTCAACACAGTTAGTCTGATTGTGTAAATCTGGTGTTGTTGATTTACCGCACAGAGTGCCATGTTTTACCATGCCTAATATGATCTCGCTCACTGCAGTGTGAACAAGTGTCTCATAGTGAACGCTCAGAGTAGCATTATAACATCACTTTAACACACTCACATGTGTGTGATATGATCAAACACACACATGCATGAGCGGAAGAAGAGGAAGCGCTTGCGGCAGAATAAAAGCTCCGCCCACTCAAGAGTCAAGACACGCCTTTGTGTTGAGGAAGAGACGGAACATTACATACTGTGCCTTTAATGGTTTTTATCACTCCATAAATCAGAAAATACTGTTCCCCATATGATTTTTTCATCATGTGAACAACTCAAAATGTAATGTAAATCAGGTAAGAAGCGCAGTGTTAATCTGCTTTCAGTAATAATACTTCCAATTTGTTGAAGATATTTAATTCTGCTCATCATTCTGTCGTACACCAGGCAGTAGATATAATGATAATTATATATATTTTGTATCAAGAACAGTTCTTCCATTCCAGTCCTTCCCAAGTTCATGAGTAAATGAAGATGTGAGCTAGAAAGGAAAGATGACAATAAGGAATTGTGAAGTGTTTTTCTGTTAAATGATATATGCGTTGCTCAGGAATGCTCTTATCACAGAAATATATGTATTTCAATGGTTTCTGCTGTCTTGTCAATGTTTCACGTGCATGAATGGCCGTGTCACAATTTTACAAAGCAAAACTATTATAGGGTCACTCTGTAGTGGCTTGTGTAATGATCTGGAACAGAATCCGATGGCGAGCAATCCAGCTGCCGGAATCCGTTCCTCCACCCATAAGATGAGAGATGTTGAAGTAGTGCCTTAAAGGATTAGTTCACTTCAAAATGAAAATTTCCTGATAATTTACTTCCACCTACGTCATGTGACCTTTCCGACGTGATGACGTCATACGCCATGAAGAAGAACAACACAGAAGTCGCGCATCTGAGGTTAAAAGGTATATAAATGTTTATTTTTTTAAATGTCCGATGGTTTGTCTAAATCTGACCCTATTCCTCTGGGATCTCTGAAGCCCTTCCTCTGAAACTGCATTGATTTGGATCTTCAACCGTTGGTTCCCATTGAAGTCCATTATGTGGAGGAAAATCCTGGAATGTTTTCCTCAAAAACTGAATGTCTTTTCGACACGACATCTTGAATGAGACAAGGGTGAGTAAATGATCAGGACATTTTCATTCTGAAGTGAACTGATCCTTTAAAAGATGCTACTATCCTGTATGTGCATGGAGCTTAAATATTGCTCATTTGCTGTAATCTAGTGTACTTGTGCTACCCCAGATGTGGCCAGCTAAACA